>CP137672.1:6567720-6800220 GCA_037976565.1 Mesocentrotus franciscanus
TTGGGACAATGATTGGATCGTGTGCAACGGCTACAACATTGGGCAGCCCGATTAATATTTCAGGTTTCTAGGGACCATCCAGCTCAGCCACTCTTGAGATCATTACACTGGCTTCCCTTTGAAACAAAGAATAACTTTTAAATTACTCTTGTTTTCTATACAAAATACTCAATAATCAATATTTAGATACCTGTTTGGATTTATATACATCTACCAGGGCATTGAGTTCAGCCAGTGATCCTCCCTTTCACATATTCAGTTACTCGCACATTAGCCGGTGATAGGACATTTACTGTATCTGCTTCAAAATATTGGAATGATCTTCCACTAAGAATTAGACAGTCTTCATCAGTTATTACCTTCAGAAAGTCCTTGAAAACACTTTTTTGCGCAGTTGGGAGTTGTAAGATTGTTCGTCTTATTACATGTATTTATGTAATTGTCATTTACTGTAAGCGCTTTGGACCTTATGGGAAAAGCGCGCTATAAGCAGTAATAATAATAATAATAATAATAATAATAATAATAATAATAATAATAAAGTTATTTTTACGGTGGTACGAACAAGTATGAAATAAGAACACGACGGATGTATATATAGTTACCAAAATCGGAGTTGCAGAATTTTCGTAGTAGTGTATCTTCTAAGCTATCATCGTGGCATTGTGTAAATTGCATCATATATGCTTCCTGCATAGCTGTAGAAAGAGACAAAGAAGATCATTCGATGAGTATATATATCACTGATATTGTTACTTGAAGATTTAAAGATAAAGTTGAGTTCTGATTATGCGATTGCATTGTGAAAGGAACGGTGTGAAATCGATCAGAAAAAAGTTGATCATGCAAAGTTATAGCATAAGAATTGATGTGTACTGCAAGGTTCTGGAATCATCAAATTGATACGAAATTTGGCCCAGTCTTCGCAAAAGTAACAAGCATTATACACAGAAAGATGTATATGGGACTACACAAACATGTGGCATAAAAATGAAGTCCTCATTTTTAAGCTGTTACATGTCATATTTAGAATATGAAGGCATTTGAAGTGCCATGCTTTTCAGGAACACTTTTTCTCTGATGAATCTTCCACACTTGCATAATAACAATGAAAACGCTCACAAATTATTTGTCACCTCTCCCCAGAACTCAACCTTCTCTTTGAAGTGGTTACATGATATAAAAACTTTTCCATCGCTAATATACATCGCTTCTTGGATTCGGTAAACAGAGAAAACACGGCAAATTGTGATTGAGGATAGACAATCAATAACCAAAATTATCTATTTTCAAATAACATTTATTTTGTGATATCACAAAAGGTTATCGGTTATTTGAAAAGTATGCGTAATGCGGAGAATATCATTAATATTTTGTAATATCTCATGCAATACAACGTTTCGGCCAAAAATTAATAAATAAATGAATAAATAGAAATTAATAATTATTTTAAAGTGCATAGTAATTGATCTTTGCCTCGTGTGTAGGGAGAAAGATTGATAGAGAAAGGGTGGCATAAGGGGAGGGAGGAAGATAGACAGCGACACAGAGAGTGAGACAGACAGAGATGGGGGGTAGATGTGAGAAAAGAAAAGTGCAAGTGAATGTACGTTAGTCTTTTTAATCTCGGTCCATGTCAAACGAGTTACGATAATGATATCAACGGGGCGATGCGGGGGAGAATTCCTAACGTACCTGACGTTGCAATGAAAAATATCCACGCAACTCTCTCTTCATTCATATGTGATAAACATTCAAAACGTTTTGACTATAACTAGTATAGTCAAAACATTCAATGAAAGAAATATCCATGCAACGCTCATCTCTCTTCATTCAAATCTTGACACGACACACGTACATTATATGTTCTTATTGGGTCATTTTTCTTTTAATTTCGATCATTCAAACACCTTTAAGTATACATGTAACAACTAAATTATTTATACCCTTTGCAAATTTGATGTTTTTCTTTTTTGTAACTCAAGAATGACAGGTGGACTGCTTGAATTAGGTCCTTAGTTGAATACTTTTAGAGGTAAGCTTTAAGATGTCACATTATCAAGAAACGTAAATCGGGACAAAATCTATTTTTCAAGTAAATGGGAAATTTAGTTGTTAACTGTATATCACTTATTATGTCCTAAATAATCACACTTTTCCCATTGCTCCTTATATGTTCTTTCACAATAGAAAAGCATGCATGATGAGTACTCAACTTTATCTTTAAACTTTGAAGATTTCCACGTCTACCAATAAAATACGTGACTCGATTACATCTGCAAAAATGAACAACATTTGCTACAAATCTGGTATATAGACAAGCGCACCTGTTCGAGCTGGAGTAAATTACAAACGTGTTACAAAACGGACACAAAGACATGACAATAGGGTCTGTTTTGTCACCGCACCATTTCAGCATACACATATTTAGAACACAAAAGATATTGTCATACGAGAACATCGTTAACATTTGTCATTTCAATGTAAATTCTGCGAAGATATTAACGTTCTAATAGGATTTTTCACAAAACGTATGCACAAAAATCATAAAAGTCAGGTTTGTACATAATGAAATTGCTGATGTGATGTGAAATAATGCCAACTTCAAAATGTTGATATGTTTGGGAACCTATTAGCATGTCCACCGCTTTCCCGAGACAAATAAAATATAATTGAACTTGTAACCATAGCAATGTTCACAAGTATGCAAAACATGTAGCCTGCTTGCACATGCATGATAAAACAAATTTCACATGTTCAAGCCGGGAGAAAAAAAGGGGAGAAAAATAATGAGATGTTTAAATTGTCATCAACCAGTATTTACATAAAGTTGGTTTGTCTGACCCATTTTGAACATGTCATGCGCACGTTGAGTAAACATGTCAAAATAAAGACGATTTAAGAGTGCCAAAGAAAGAACCAGACAGTAGTTTGGAACAAAAATGACAGGCGATTATTGCCCTTTGTTTGTTTCATCTTTCTTTACTCTTTATCTTAAAAATAAAATAAATCATCTCAGTGCCATATTTTTATATCATGTGATAATTGATATACATGTAGGCATATCACAAAATAACAGTTGAATAAGTTAAAGACGACCGCAAAGACTAATACAAAAATCAACGTAAAGCGATTTCATTAACCTTGTGCGGCCGTGGGCGGCGTCTTTGATTTCTATAGCCAGTACAATATGGCATTGAAATTGGACTTAAGATGATTTCTTGAAAGTCTTTGCGATCTTGTTTGTAGAGGTATTCGCTTCTTAAATGTTACCACTCTGAATATGTCTTTATCGCTAGTTAAATTCCAACCCCAATAAGAAGAAGAAGAAATAAAAGAACTAATAAGAAGATAATAAGAACTAATAAGAAGATAATAAGAACTAATAAGAAGATAATAAGAAACTAAAATACTTGATAAGACACGTGATACTGTAGACAGACATGTATAAAACGATTTAATATATTTAGACAGCTTAGGTTCGAAAGAGATGCTACCGACTGACATAACAGTCTGTCTTCCACCCATCACTCATCTTGAATTATACGGAAGACATTTCAAAGTAGATAATCTTCCTACATTCGTGCTGTTTACAAGTCAGTTGACACAATTCCCTATCAATAAACCAACCCACCCATCTCAATCAACTTTCAATTTCAATCTAAGACGAGTCACACAAGAGGGGCGCCGTAGCACGCAACGAAACCCGCCCTTTTCACCGTGATCATAGTACAACAACATGCAACGCCCCCCCTCCCCGTCTGTCTATAGCCAAAACGAAACTTGCCCCAGCTAGTAGAATAGCACACGACGAAACCGCCCCTTCAGCCAGTAGAATAGCTTGCAACTAAACACGCCCCAGCCCATAGGTAGTAAAGTCGACGAAATGGTTTTCGCCGAAATTGCTATTAGACCTAATGATAACGGTTAAACTAGATTTTATACAATGTGGTATTCGGACCAGGGACATGCATGTCCCTGTTGAACAGAATTCATATAGACTAAATGATACGTATTAAATGGTCTTGGGCGGAATGCTTTGATAGACTTTAAATTGGCAATTGGACAAAATTAATGATGGTTGGACAACATGATAAATTGACAAAATAGTTATTATTGGACAAAATGTTGACGACGAAATTATATTGACTGCATAACGTGAGACCATTCGACGATTGGACCAAATTACTGTGGACGAAATGACAATTTAACGAGAAGACGCACTACCCAAGCCTACTTGCATGGGTGTGTAGAGCCTCCCGGAGTTGCGCGGCTGAAGAAAGGTTGCGTGCCGGTGGAATTCCCAATCGTCAAACCGTAGGGGATGCGTAGTCGCATGTACTATGGGAGGAATGTGGTCTCGCGATGATTTCGCTGAATGTTCGTGCAGATTAGAGTTCCTCTAACATGCCATGTTAAAGGGACTCTTCTCAGATGGTACTGGTTCAAGCTCAAGATTTATATTTATCCCTGAATGCCTCCAGTGCAGAATTAAACTCATGACTTCCTACTTTCTTTCTTCCCTGTTGTTTCTTTACTAATGTTGCTGAACACGAGCGCGCGCATGCCAAGTCCGATGATTATAAACTATGAATTAACTCATCCCCCTAATTTGCTATGAACACAATAAACATTAAAACGAAGATTTCCATTTGATAAGCATCGAAACACAAAAAACACATCCATACACGCACCTTAAAACGGCGCCATCCACAAACGCAGCGCGCACCATCATGATCACGTGGTTTGATACCACGAAGGCGCAATAATTATAAGGCGCCATAAGATTGTGTGTTTGGTCCACGAGTTGTGATTGCTTTGACCATTTCGCAGCTTCAAGATAACTTTGAGTAATGGTCAATTGTACTTTTCATTTTGAAACAAGCTTTTGATCATGAATAATTATGACAAATGAGCAATAATTGTGTATTGTGTGGTTTCGGAATCATTCATATTAAAACAAACTGACTAAACTTACTAAAAAATTACAAACAATGCAAAGAATTCGGCACGTAGGACGACATGGGATGTGGCATCAGAATTAGGTCAAAGGTTGTACATATATTGCAAAAAGTGAGCATTTTACGAGCAAAACTTGTCATATTACAGTGCTACTACAATATTCCTTGACACGGGCCTAAAGTTTTCTTCACCTCTAGGCATGCTCATATAGCAGCGTGGTCGCTCATTTGTCACACGTGCAATTTTGAACAAAACATGAGGCACTAACTAAAGGAAGGATTGCTTTGTGCAGCACAACTGTTTTGCAAAATTACCCGTCTTTTCCAGTCTTGATTATATAGCTCCATGAAAAACTCTAAATTAACATGGATGCGGATAACCTTTTTTTGCAATGGAAACCTTTGGTATATCTATCCCTTGATTGGCCCGAATTCACAAAGGGGGTTTGAATTTAACCCCGTGGTTTAAATCTTCATTTACATAACCCATGGTCTAAAATTAGCGCAAAATAAGCGCGACACAGTCAGAGGTCCAATATTAGACGCGTGCAAGGCAGGTACGCTTAATTTGCGCTAATTTTTAAACCATGGGTTATGTAAATGAGGGTTTAAACCATGGGTTAAGTTAAACCTCCTTTGTGAATTCGGGCCAAAGAGAAATAGTTATCGGAAAGCTCACAAAGTTCAATAATTGTTGGTCTTGTTGATGAACCTTCTCCATCACCACAACTCGGGACGGACGACCTTTAAGCCGATCGTCTGGCGGACTCGTCGGGTGAGGTAATGGGTGATTTACACCAACCTGACAACTTCTCTTAGGCTGAACTTGAAATCACTCCCATCAGTCCCCTGAAGCCATGTGACCCAGGGTCAAAGGTTAACTAGCCCACACTTTTCACCCCGTTTATCACGGGCACATCGTAGTCTGTTTATCATAACTTATAGCTGCTTGGATAATAATCATGACAAAAGGAAGCGTTTAAAGCCCCCCTAAGATATTGGGGGAGGGGGCCAAAAGTCGCCCCCCAAAAAATTGATGACAACATTTCACTTAAATGTTATAATAATGTGAAAGAGGATGTTATTTAACGCACAATTCTGCAAGGATTTTCAAAATAAATGTGTTTAAAGCCGAATATGGATGGCAGAATACAGAATTTAGGTTTTGTGTTGTTTAGGTTGAAAATTGAAAGTTGAAAATTCTTGCAGACTTCAGTGTTAAATGTCATCCTCTTTCACTTCATTGTACAATTGAAGTGAAATTTTGCCATCAAATTTTTGAGACTCCCAACACTTTAGCGAGGCTTTAAACATGGACTGAAAGTAACATATTGCCTTTCGAGATTATGAAACTACTTCGTGGTTGTTTTGTGAGCATTCCATCATTTCTATATTAAATTATACTCATCCTCAAATCAGGACGCAAATCCCTAATTAATATTAGGTCTACCAAAACACTGAAATGGTAAAATATAATGGTACTTCTGCCTAGAGTCTTCGTCAAAATGTTACTAGAGAATCGACGTGACATCGACACATTAATATTAGGTCTACCAAAACACGAAAATGGTAAAATGTAAAAAATGGTACTTCTGCTTTAAGAGTGTTCGTCAAAATGTTACTAGAGAATGGACGTGACATCGACACATTAAAGATACTATGTCCCTTTTGCAGCCAACATCAAATTATGTAGAACTTTGCAGGAATTATGAATATGTCATGTATGTCCTATCTGTGAAATTTAAACGTTAGCAGTGTCCTAATATTCAAATTATGCAAGGAAACCCGTTTACTTGCTAGACTTCACTGTCAGACACTATTGAGTGACTGACTGGCTTTTTTCATCTTTGGTTATACACTGTAACATACATAAAGTGAGCTGTAAAGTGTACATGAGCATTTGTCTACATCAATAACCCACTTCTTGTAATGGCCAAAATTAAACTGATTGAATCTTTGCGCAGCATAAAACGTACAACCATTCGGTACAATGGTCTGAAAAATCAGACTATTACTTACTGGCTCTATAGCTCCTAAGTCGATTTGACAACTAGGACCCCGATTACAGTGAGAAAAGGGCCAGGGCCGCGGCCTACTTGACCCCGCAATTTAGTGCGTTTACAGTGGCAGGCTCGGCCGCGGCCCCGCAATTTTGTGCGTTTACAGTGCCAGGCTCGGCCGCGGCCTAAATTGTAACCTTTCAATATTTTGTCGTAGTGGCGCTCTATTGTTACATGCATGCATGCAGCGCAGTACGGCGTGATTATCCTATGACGTAATGATCCTTTCACGTCCGGGGCCCTGGCCCTGCGTGCGTTTACAGTGAGAAAAGCCGGGCAAGGCGCGGCGGCCGCGGCCGAGACTACCTCAGAGCAGGGCCAAATGCGCGGCCAGTTTGGCCTCGCATTTGGCCTTTTGCGCGTTTACAGTGCTAGGCCGGGCCGCGGCTCGGCCCGGCCCGGCCCGGCCAGGCCTTTTTGCTCACTGTAACAGGGGTCTAATAGTCGTTATTTTCCCACTTAAAGACATTTGCAAGCCCCCCTTTTTTAAGGAAAGTTCTAAATTAGTATTGTCTTTCAAATGCCGTTGGAATTTAACCTTTTCATTTTTTGGGCCTGCAAATGGGACATAGTACCTTTAATATTAGGTCTACCAAAACACAAAAATGGTAAAATGTAAAAAAATGGTACTTCTGCTTAAAGTGTTCGTCAAAATGTTACTAGAGAATTGACGTGACATCGACACAGACATACAGCTCGACATTCAACGTATGTTTATTTTTCTTTCTTTTCTAGGCCCAAAATATCGTCTGCCGTTGAATACAAAAAAAAAATAAAAGAAATCATGAGTTTTCACTGCCTAACCTATAATGGCATAGTGGTTAGCGATGCTTTACTTCATAGGAAACAAACCCTGTGGATGTTATGTGACCATAAATTACGACCAAGTCCTTTTATGGGTGCTCAAATCCTGTTTGATGGGGGTGATGAAACGAAGTCAGACAAAATGTTTGCAGCCATTTATCACGTTTATATGACAATATCAAAATGTTTATAGGCAGCATTATTCGTATGCAATATTATGAGCTCTCAATGCCCTCCACCAACGCCGGTGTATTTCAGTTAAAAACGGGAACAGGGGCGAGGGCGGGGCTGCATTAACGAAATGTCGTCAATGCAATAAGAATTCAGAACGCGAACGAAAACAAGGCATTAAGTCGTCAATGCAAAAAAGGTTAAACAATTGGGATGCGGGATTGAGCCGGTTAAGAAAAAATAGAATTATGTTGCATACATCGACGAGCATTTCTACTGAATCAAAGGCATGCTAGAACTCAGCATTATTATATCCCAGATATACGCTGATCAAAGACGACTTATGCATTCTCCTAACGAGGACAAATGACGACAAATTGCTTCAGCGCACCAAAGCTTTCATCGTCTCGTATCATTGCAACCCAATTATGTAAAGCCACAGAGACAGAGGCAATGTGGTCTCTCATGATGAATCTCATGCATAACATGTAGGAAGAAAGTGATTTGAAATGGAAATGAATGGCAAATGCGGATTATTCAGGTCATCCAGCATGTCATGTTAATGTGTTCCGCTAAGGAAAGTTTTGTATAGTAAGTGGGAAAGACCGATAATTTCCGGAATACGCTTTCACCGTTTCGGGTTTTTCCAACAGGAGCCCCTTTCTCTGTCTCTCTCCTGTAGATTGATACAGTTCAAGAAGCTACTACATGCATGTACATGGGGATAATGTAGGGTAGAGAGCATAGGCCTTTGAAAAGTCTTTCTTTTTATTTTTTATTCATTGAATTCATTTCTCAAAACTCCATTTCCTTGTTGTACATAACATAGAAGCAAAACATTTTCCATAGTCCTAGTTTATACACACTGAAACATATATTATAACAAAATCTTATTAATTATTTGATAAACGAACATAAATACAACATAATTCATTGTTCATACATGTATTTGCACAATGGATAGGACTAAAATATATCGCAATTACATAATAGAAAATATTACTGCACTACACAGTTATTTCATCTCAAAAACTAGAACAAGCATTGCTTTTTTTCAGAATAAAACTGAATGCTTAACAAAAAAATGAGTTTCATATTTCTCAACATATTATTATGCACACTTGAAATTATGAGTTTTTCTTTTTATTAAAACACAAAATCTACCCCAAAACCCTCTCCGTTCCTTTCCTCCTCTCTAACTCCTTGGCCTTATCCCCCCCTCCCTCCCCCTCCCCCTCTCCCGTTCCCCTCACCCTTGTTCCATCACAGAATCGATGTCTAACAAGATGACCTTTTGATGAGAGCTACGTCTCATGTACATATGCTTCTCAAAATAATAAATTGTTCAATTCCATTTTGTTCGGATGTCACGATGTGACGTGAAAAATGACCCCTAAAAGGGATTACAAAAATCTCTTCCTGAAAATTGAAGGATTTGAGGTACGGTAAGTTGAGATGGAAGTTAATAATGTTCCCATGTGTATGTTGCTTCCCCCCCCCCCTCCCCCTCCACCCACACATGCTAACGCACACACACACACACACAGGCACACGTACATAGCAGAGTCATAGACAAATTGAATAATAGAGCAGACTCCAACAAACTCACCTCCATGCACTCGTCACTCCCATTTGGTATTAATGTTACCCAACATTTGTTACGAATACAAGTTCAAGTATATTTTACTTCCCCAATGGTCACAAAGTGATACTGAAATAGAAATTGTGTGTATGGAGGGGGCGGCAGTCATGGGGGGTGTTCTTACTAGATAGGGAAAATAGTAGTAAGGGTCTGTGTTGGGGCATCCCTTCCCAAAGGTATGTAGGGAATCGCATTAATTATTTTCTGCATATTTCTCCCTTCGTTTACGTCATCCTTTAAATTTGGGGGCACATGCGACATCACTTGGTTGGAACTATGGGCCTTTTTCACAGGAGATATTTTGTACTTTTTGTTACCACAGTGTGGACGAGGATTAGGTCTATCCACGCCATTCGGAAGATATAACGAATGCCTCTACCGGTGATCACGGTATTAATACAAAACATAGATAGATCTTTCAAAACAGAAAGCTCTTCTTTCACAAGGTCAAAGTGGTTAGTGCAATGACAAACGATTACGTTTTATGACCTATCATCATAAACAAAGAGAAAGCGGTGTCTTTGATTATGTCAAAACTGAACAAAATATTTATAAATTTGAGGGGAAGATTTCAATGAAAGCGGAAAAAGAAACTAAAGACCCATTATTCAACTGGAGTCTCATACCTCGCTTTACGTGTATGCAAGGACACCGATGTGATTTCAAATTTCGTCTGCACAGAGGCAAAAGGGGTACTGGTAGTAGGTCTATACAGCAAATATGAGTGTCCGAACGAACACCACATTATCAAAAAAAAATCAAAAATGAAAAAGTATCGTCCTTTTTTATACAATCCTACAGCTTGCCGATTTGATAAAGTGCATTTATGAATGCTATTTTTTGTATGTAAAGTGTATACATGTATCATACCTCGTCTACGACATACTGAAAAACAGCCACAGGTTAAAATATGTTTTGCAATATAATACAAATAAAATTAAAACTGAAAGAAACACCCATCATACCTAGACCGAGGAGATCACTACTTCCAAAATACCAAAAGTCTTTCTTAAATATTACGGTACCCCTTAAAAATCGTGCGAGAAAATACTTGCAGCACACGTTATGCATGGGAACCCATGACTACTCCAGGTGTTTTTTCCCTATCCAGATACCACTTGTGTGAAAGTAAGGAACAAAATGACACCCCTGTAACCTCCGCTAGACACCTCCTGATGACTAAAACATCCACAAGAAGTTAACACGACTAACCCTGGTCTACCAATAAATATCTGACCCAAAGGCCTTAAAGGTGATGAACTATTAAAAGAGAATGCTGTGTTGTGTACAAGATTGTGAGCTTTCTCATTCATTTTGTGTAAGTTTGGAAGAATATCAGGGGTGAAAAGGGATGTCCCCTGAAAAGGATTGCTCTCCAGACACCCTCACAACATGCATACAATAATCATGACGGGTAATAGCTACAGAGTTTGGCCCAGAATTGACCCATTTGTGCATGTATTCCCATGAACACACTTCTGTGTGTAGTGCCTGAAACTTTCTGCAAATTTGAGTCAATTCCTTGACATTTTGATGATTCCAAAAGATAACGTTTAGTTCTGATATGACAGCGAAAGTAAATTGGCATTCTTGAACTAGATCGCAAATACTTTCAGAAAAGTGAACCTAAGGCGATTTTAATGGCCTTCTATTACGTCAGTTATTGAAATGTGCAAAATTTTAATATGACATCACGAAATCATATTATAATATTTCGCACCATGCACTGCACACAGACAATAATGTGTATATGGGATTGCACATACCAGAGAACGAAAAAGCTCACACATTATTTTTTTCCTTCTACAATAACCCATCCTTCTCTTTAACCAGTACTCAACATTTCATTAACCCTGCATGATGCAGGTCCACGTATTAGTGGGAGAAATAATGGCAGTGAGTTCTCATTTTAAATGCAAATTACCGATATATAGCATTTAATGCTTATGAATATTGTGTGTCTGATGTAAACACTGCTCCTTTAAACCTTACGGACCACCTACTCGCAGTACCGTACACCGCATAATCACAGGTGCAAGTAATTCAATAGCAATATAATGTTCAATTTTACACATGACACAATAACAAACACTGGTACATAATGAACGCAGGGGGGCGCATGTCGGCACTAGTCTAATATTCAGGCTAACATGGATATTTACACTAAATAACAAAAGGTCTACTGTCGTAGCTGAATACAAACAAATCAAATAAACGTCTGTTTAAGTACCCTACTAGTTACTAGTACTACACATACAAATGTGTGACATTCTTAGCGAGTCTGCATTATTAGGTTTAGGAGGGAAAAGAAATATTTGAACACCGAAGAGTGCAAAACAGAGGACATCTACAGAGTCATCCCTGAACGAAGATGTAATTCTGAGTAAATGTAAATACATTTGAACGCGCCCCTGCTGGGTTATAATATATTAGATTCAGTTACGTCTGCGCATGTTTTGTCGATTCCATTCCTCCTTAATACACAGACGTGGGTGACACAGGGTTACATACTTCTCCTATCCTGTTCTTATGAATGTGCAATCATAATAGAGCGGTATTTCTGACGATTTGGGTCAGTGTGGAATTGTGTTTCTGGTATACAAGTTTACTTGGTTCTTTTCCCCTCAACTTCACCTATCTGTATTCTGTACTGTGTATTGCACTGAAAAATAACATGCACGTATATAATAAAGGGCTGCGTGCTTTCTCTATTGAATAAACTTTGACCTTTGCCCTTTCTTGTAATTTTATTGCTGACCTAAATCTACACCCACAATGCAGCTGAGGGGATATTATACCCTACAAGATAAGAAAACAAAAACAGTTGACATGGAAATCAATTTTACTCTATGATCCTAAATCATGTAACGTATACTGATACGTTTTGTTAGAATGAATACATAATGTAAGGTGTATCTACATACTAATTATGCTTTATTACCATTTAAATGTAAGGTGTATTACCACAAACACATTATATACGCGTTATGTAAGGTGTATCTCAATATCAGTTAGGCGCTATGCTTTATTACCATATAAATATAACGTGTATTACCACATAATAAAATTAGTATGATTACATGAAAGGTGTATATTGTGTATTACACCGTAATAAAAGGTGTTATTTCACTTACATTAATTCACATTACCATACCATACAATACCATACCACCACATAAATCTACGGTGTACAACCATAAATTATTAATGTAGGGTGTATCATAACATAATAATGGTATATTAGCACAAAAGAAGTGTAACGAATAATGAATCACTTTCATGCCTGTATGCGTCTTCGTACTTTAGTGTTTGAGAGCGTAACCTCGTTTAACAGGTAGCCATTGTACAGGTTGAATGATCACAATAGAGTTTCGATGAATGTAAAAGCACGCATATAACCCACAAGTGCAAATGTTTGTTCAGGGAGTAAAATAGATTCTTTGGCTATCTTCAGGCAGCTTTAGGCACAATAATATTGTCACGTTAAGAGGTTTGAAGTAAGCACTTGTTTCCCATTCTATCGGAGATAGACGAGTTTATCCTACGTTCATGATAAACAGTGTGATGTACGTGTCGTGAAAATATTCACAAACATTGTCAAGACTTGGCATAATGGATGAGGGAGGCATAAAGGTGAATATTACCTCTATAGATATGACGAAAGGGTATTGTACGTTTCAGAGAATGACACGAGAAAGAAAATTAATAGATGAGAAAAGTAATTTCGGGAAGAACACCTTAGGGCAAAAAGATAGAGAATGACAAGATCATAATGAAGATGATTAATAGACAAATATGCAGTAGGTGTAAAAAGGTAGACCAAAAGTAATGAGTATTGAGAACTCAGAGTACTGAGAGTAGTATCAATCTTGTTTGATTACGACCATGTTTACAACTATATTGTGGCCTAATGTTTCCACCCACTCATTAATTCTGTGTTGCCACTGTTACCAATCTTCGTCAGTTCCTTCTAACATTAAATTTTACTCTGCTTGCCTTGGCACTATGCCGATATACTTTAAAAGTTAAATCATAATGCACCCCACCCCCTGACATAACCAAAAGACCGGTTATGCCTCTATTGACAAATATCTATGGCACTTATCTTCATCAGATACTTCTAATAAAAAACTAGTTATACTATTATGTTAATTAACGATTATCAGCAACCCCAACCCCCTGTCACGACCGCCAATAACTGAAAAATCTGGCTACACACCACTACGTGGGCCAGACAGTTTTTATTTGTCCATCTTCACACTACTCAGCTCGCTGTATATTGAATAGCATGAAAACGTAAACCATCCAACCATATTCAAACTGGCAAACATAACACTTCACATAACTGTTTATATACTTGAGTAGCGGTATGCGGTTGGCTGCATGTATAAGAAATAAAGTATATTTGAACTGTCTCGGAGTGGGAATCGTCTTTGTGCACCCTTTAAACATCATTGGGAAACTACTGAGAACATACCGCAATAATGAGTCGTGGTTATTACGTAGTCTAAAAGGGAAAAGAATAAAGGAAAGAAAACTAAGAAGAGAAAAAAATCTTATGCACACAATTATCCACTTTTCGAATAAGTGCCAAGAGGTTACGCAAATGCACATGTGCAAGTTATGTCTATATAATTATCATAAACACTACATCAAATACAATGTGATGGTTTTAAATAGAGCTTTACTGGTGGTATTTACTATTTAGCTATTTTTACAATCATGCTTGCCATAATGGCTTTCAAGGTATACATTAAGTAAAAGTAAATATCTTTCATTGAAATATCAAAAATAATTTTTAAATGATGAGGTAAATCTTAAGTTTATACCCCACGTTATTGCTGGTCGCTATCCCACAAACCAGGGATTGTTTTTGTTAGTTCGTTTTTGTTTGTTTGTTTGGGGATTCAAACGCATCATTGAGCATTGCCATACCTTGCAAGTTCATTATATCATATGATAGATATTTCAAAAATTATTGGGGTGATATCCCCTTGCCCCCCCCCCCCTCCATTAACATCCTTAACAGTAAACCACAACATCAATTTACAATCACAAGTCATGTGTTTGAATACACATTCAATCACCATTTCAGCGTTTTAAGCTATTTTTGGCAACAGCCTACATTTTTAATGATATTTTAGAGGACTTTAGCGTCAGCTCCAGACAGGTTGGTGATTTGCAAAGATTGCACCTTCGATTTCCTCTCCAGCCATTGGTACATAAACATGTCTGTCATGAACAAGTGGAAATTGTCAAAACAGGTCTTGCCCTAAAAATAATGTTGACCGGGACACATCATTGAGATCTAATTTCCCACTCCTTGATTATTCTACTCTTACTGCGATTCAGGAAATCTGTTTTGAAACCTATTTCACGAGCGATTTCCAGCGGGAAATTAATCCTACTAAAGATGTGCCGATTGAGAACTCGATTGAGAAATAACTCGACAAGTGTACTATGTTTTACGGAGTTAAAAGATACATTCCATTTCGAGATGGTAGAAATATAATCACATGATTTCCGACGATCTTGAATTTTATAACTCATGATTATAATAATAATAATAATTACAGTGCTTATATAGCGCCTAACACTTACTTTATCAGAAGTCTCTAAGCGCTCTACAATAATGCAGCATAATTACCCTGGCTTTAGCAGTGCAGCTGTTACGCGCGCTGCGTTTCAAGGAATAAATTCCTACCAGGTACCCATTTACTTCACCTGGGTGGAGTGTGGCAAATGTAGATCAATGTCTTGCCAAAGGACATTAGTGCAGCGGCGGGACTCGAACCGCGGACCTTGTGATCTACAGTCCGGCGACGTATCCACTCGACCACAACACCTCATAATTCAAACTAGATCTGAATCATTAACACTATGTAAGCAAAATTAAAGAGAGTATACTAGTCATGGAATTTCATTGTCAAAGCATCTGCGTTAAAGTCATTCTGAATTATTAATTATGTAGTCAATGGCAACAATTCTATATTGTGAGGTTTTGACACGATCAAACCCAAGGAAAATGACAAGTTTTCTTACTGAAAATCACAAGCAATGGAAAGTACACTGGACCAGGGATCATGGGATCAAACTACACATGTGACACCAGAATTTGGTGCAAAGTGTTACTGGTCAAGCACCTCTATTCCTCTTTGGAATACGAAAGCACTTCATGGGCAAACCTTTTTATGGCACAATATTTTCCTAGGCATGAAAGCTCACGAACCAACACAATTACCACACTTAATTCTCTCTTTAATTCTTCTTTAATTTCACTTATTTAGTCATCAGTGCAATGGGCTTCCTATATCTCATCACCTTCATGCAAACAACTAGAATAATTATGCTCAGGAGTTACAACTCCTTGAATTATGTAATCACCATGATCACATCAATTAGAAAGTGAGATTCATACCGACACCTTGCTTTTATGACATTCACACCCTACGATCATGGGCGGAAATTGGCGAATTAGAGAGATCGGAACTCATCGTATAACGTCGGAAATCGATGTTCGGTATTCAGTACAAAGATCCACCTTGAAATGGGGATTTATATCATGAGCAAATTAAAAATGTTCGTTTGGAAGTTTCGTTTTCTCACGGGACAGATGAATATCAGGAAAGGTGAGACATTAATTTGTTTTAATTAAAGGGAGGTAAACTCGGTACAATCTTTCAAAGATGCATCATGTGAGCATGTGCACACGTTCCTTTTCATACAAATTACGAAGTGTGTAATATTTGGTTGGATTGTTTTATTTTATTTCTTATGTAATGATGTTTTTATATTGAAGGGGACGTGGGGTAAAGTCTCGTACCCTTAACTGTTTTCGTTACGTGATTTCAGTACTAAAAAATATTAACGAAAAGGATAATGATGTGATAGTGATGGTGATCATAACGATGTGTGTGTATTGGGTTTTTACAGACGTGAATCAATCAGATATGATTATTTACGTCTGGGGACCGACTTTTAACGTCACCATCCGAAAGACGTGACTCAGTTTCGAACCTGCGTCCTCGGCTGAATCAGTTTGTAACTTCCACGATGATGATGATGGTGATGTTTATAGCGGTGGTGGAGTTAGTAACGATGTCTGATTCTCATATTGGTTCAATGACATTTACGCTCCTAGTCCTACCTCTTGTTTTATCAGGGATTATCTTTTTAGTAAAAAAAAAAGTAAAAAGATTGAGGCTGTGGTATGTTGAAACTACATCCCTCTTCCTGTCTCCTCCCTAATACGAATAAAATCCAAGGAGAAAAAATTGAACATTAAAAATAAATGTCACGATGAAGAATACTTTCACGTGGCCGACGGAGATCTCTCCTCGGCACCGCCTTCTAAAGAACGGAGATGCTAAAGGAGTTTGGATTCCAAACGAAAATATAGACAAGAAAAGAGGAACGTTAAGGATTTTGACCTCTGACCTAGCAGGCTCGTTCGCAATAACAGCTGGGTACACTTTGGCCCTTTGAGGTAGAGCTTACTAAAATAAACTGCATTTGTCACGAGATGACAAGAAAATCCCTCTCGACTGGCTCTCCGTCAAGATGTTGGGCAGAGAAGTGGGGTGACCGACATTACAACTATTTCTAAATACATTTACTTGGCACATTTTGTAACTTGGGCACTGGTTCATGTGGTAAGTAACTCCTTGGCTTCATGAAACTTATCATCAATAACTTTTTTTTAAGAATTTTCTCACAGTCAATCAAATAAAATGATTTCAGTAGCTTATAACAGTTGTAGAACCCTGTTATTGATAACAAGTTTTATGAAACACGGCCCTGGCTTGCAGACCAAAGAAGTGTGATGTGAGTTGGTCGAGTGGTCTAGTAGCCAGACCTCTATCTCTGCCTACAAACTGACTGCGAGAGAACTTGGTTCGAAACTGATTCAGATCAGTGAGTTCAGATGGTCCCCAAGATGGTCCCAAATGGTCGGTCCCCATACGCAAACTATGAGATCTGACTAGCCCATACACTCCTGTAATTACATCCCTACGTGCGCGGACACACGCATCCCCCACATACGCGCATATCCACCCACACTCCCCTCGCTATATTACAGAAGCTAAAGCCTAGTCTCCAATTACTTTACGCCAATTCCTGAAGCCTTGAATAGAGCCTAGATCTGTCAGTTCCTGGCTGTGTCAAACAAGAGCGGCTACAGTACAGAGCATATTGTCGTCTAACTTTACAGACACTAGGGACTTTTCGATTTGCACGTTCATAAGCGAACTGCGACGTATGCGGTCATTTTTAAGCAGGGTTGACGAGGCACGTTGACTGTTTTTCGTTACCTTTTCGATTTCACACAACTACGACGCTTGCTTAGTGAGCGCGAAATTCGATCGAATAGCTATAAGATCCAACACCAAATTCGGTGCATGGACTGTTCTCAAAAATTATGCTGCAACAGATTAGCGATGCATAAATAATATGTGTTCATTTTATGAATTATTCTGCTTAGTGAGCGCGAAATTCGATCGAAAAGCTAAAGATCCAACACACCAAATTCGGTGCATGGGACTGATCTCGAAAATTATGCTGCAACAGATTGGCGATGCATAAATAAAATGTGTTCATTATATGAATTATTCTGCAACAATTTTGATTTAAGGAAATTACAGACACGAAAATGTGTTAATTTAAGAGAATTCACGCTTCCACCACTCTCCGGTTCTAGAATTAGGTCAATTGGGTCCATTTTGTGACTTCGATGTGATGTTTCGTGACTACAAAAAATTGCTTACGAACATGTACCGTCACAGTTTGCGAACGACGGCAAAACAAGGGCGAACGCGTTCGAGAATTCTGCTACGAACGATGAGCTCGTCGATGCGCATGCGCACTGCTTCAATAGTTACCGCATACGTCGCAGTCCACTAGTGAACGTGCAAATCGAAAAGTCCCTATTGTTACGCACGACCGACAAACTTCAGCGGACCTTCTAAAAAGTTATCTCGGTGTCCTCGAGACCGACGGCCAAAGGGTCGGACATGTCCGGGTTCCTGGTCTTTTGACAACGTTTCTGTGGATGTCTTAGGTTCTCGTGAGGTGTAGGTCTACTGGGATGTCCCAGTAACATAACAGATGGTATCTCTAAAAATTAATAGGCCTACACGGTAAAAGTACGTGTACATTTGTAGATCGAGCTTTAAAAAGCTCAAGCCATGAAAGTCATTGTGTCGCATGTATTGACTGAAGAAATAACATTTCAACAAGTTTATGCACCATGCAGCATCTGAAAAACAGATGATCAAAATACGCTGTCTTACCACTTGAAACTGAGCAAACAAAAACACTTTCGCTTTTTCAACATTTTGAGTGTGTTTACCTTTAAGCACACCATCTCAAGAGGGTTGAATTAGTATTTACTTCCGTATCCTAATAAACCTACTTTCTCTAAATTTACAATGGGATTCCAGTTAAAACGACGAGGTGAATTCGACCACAAACCACTGTACCAATCATTCTACTCCTAGAAGGTCCTGATGACCAATAATAACCGCGAACTCGTCTGCCATCCAGCCATTTGTTTGTACTTTTGTGGTCTGCCCAAGTAGTTAAAGAGCTCCTCCTATCTCCTTGGTCTGCCCGTCTGTCTGTGTTGTTTGTCTGTCTGCCTGTATGTACATTCACTCATCTTCCTGAGGTAATAATACAATTCTTATCGGATGTAGATTCTAGAATATGAGGTTATTGTGTAAAGTTGGGTCAGCGATCCCAGTATAGCTGCATCCCAGAAAATGCTACCAAGTAATATTACTATTACATTGGATTTAGCCATATCTGCCCTGATGCACCAATAGATACCCATGTACAATCCCTGGGTTGAGAGTAGCAAATGTCGATTGGTGTCTATTCAAATGTCATTTGGGCCCCGGCTGCATGGCACTCAAAATGCTATACCATTTTTGTTTTCTTCTTCGACAGTCCGGTGACGTATCCACTTGATCAAGACAAACATTTTGGAAGCAAACAATTCATAGGCTGGCTACATAGAATTGACTCGTGATTAGTGAAATGGGCGACTGCCCCCCTTCCCCCCAATGCACCTCTTTGCATGACAAGAAAGGACAAGACATGACAAAGGCACCAACAATCCGTGGGGTGGATATGGCCCAGGACCCTGTTTCATAAAACTTGATATCAACAACAAGTTACAAGCTACTGTTATAAGCAACTAAAATCAAGGCATCTGATTGGCTGAGAGCAAATTTGTCATAGATAAAAAGTTGTATGAAACGGGCCCCAGTTGTAATGAAGAGCCTTTGTCTCGAAATCGAAAGGTCCCGAGTTCGAAACCAGGCCAATGCGCTAGTACCATCCGGTAATGTATTTATTCTCAATCACCAAAACCCTCGGAAAGGACTTAAAAGTGTAGTCCATCGGTTGCATTTGTATAAGCATATAGGCCTACTTGCTTTCTTACCAGCAGTGAGGCACAGTAAATCATCACGTCGTCAAAGGATCATTAAGACTCGTTCACATACCGCAAGGTTTTTAATGTATACTACCCTTTACTGTTTTGTACATTCGAAAGTAAGCGCTGTAATGCATTGTTAATACTGTAGACCTACAAGCAGTTATGACAGTCAAACTAATTTAGTTCGATATAAATAACTATTATGTCGACCGGCTTGTAAATCTGTCCGCAGCACATGTTTAAATTGTTTGCTATTCTACGGTCGGCAGCTACCGGAGCCGCCGACATCTCCCCGTGGGGGAACCCGCGAAGTTCCGCTCTGATTCCAAAACCACCGGGCTGCGACCGCGGGATTTCAATACAATTGTTGAGAGGGTCAAGAAGGGTGACGACGAGGAAACAAGTGAAGAACTAGAGTTGCGTTCGCAAAGAATGTCTTGGCTAGAATCCCACTCACATTTTTTTCTTTTCTTGGAAGGACTCAATCACATATACAAACAATTTCGGGACGTGATCGAACTTCTACAGAATGATGTGAGATATTTTCGTTTGGTTGTTAACTAGTTTGTACATCTTCAATTGTTCCAGGAAGCCGTATCCATTCCAAATGGATATGTCAAAAAGACATGCGTGTTCCTTCAATTTAGGTTAGGTTTCCGTTTCCCATAAAGTTTGCGAATAATATTGTTTAACATTTTCGATAAAAGGGACTTGGTAACATTGTTCAGATGAGAGAAAATGGTGCTAATGTAGTGATTTCAATGCTATGTGTAAACTTAAAGATAATCTAAAAGTTGAGTGAAAACGGACCATTATTAACGATAAAAATTGGGAAAACTGATCTGATCGATTCCTTAATTCTCCCAACTATATTATTACAATTTAATTACATTTTAGGTGAATGTAAATCGTAACAAAGCTATGAAATGGCTCTATATATCATACCAGACATTGAAGTGTTGAAAGATTTTTTTTTTAATCCTGTCTTAGGCCTATGTCTTATTTTCATGGAAAAACGGTTGGGAAAAATCAAAAATGGTTGGGAGAATTTACTGTTTGAATGTGTTGATCAGTGACGCCTTCAAAGAAAACCATAAATATCTTTGTGATTTGAGAATTTTGTCAGGATTATTTGAATGCTAGAGGGTTAGTACAGTAGAAGGAATATAATAAGTAACATTTCATACAAAAATTACGCAGTTTTTTCATCAACCTTCAACAATGTTACCGAGTCACTTTAAAGGTATTGCAAAGTTTTGGGAAATTTTGAAAATTGGATTGAAAGTAATTCTTTAAAATGTTGATATATTTGGATGCCCCTGTGGATGTATTATAAGCACTAGAAAATTTAGCTCCTAAAACACTTCTGCTTTCGAGATATTGAATAATCAAAATTTACCGGTGCTCCCGGTAAATTTCAAATATTTCAAATAGCTCCTGAGGCCATTCCGTGGTAGCTGCGACCATGAAAATCTCAGAATATGCAGTTCTGATATATAATTTCCAAACGGGAATGGCAAATCGGTCGATTGTAGTCAAGAAACATTGTTTTAAAGCTAAAGTAATATCAGTCTTGAGAGGGCGCTATACAACGTAAAGAGTTTATTATTTACAATTTCATCACTTTAGACTCGACTTCAACCACGACAACGATCATTGAATATTGTAAAATCGCATATGCTTCCAATATGTTCATTTGAACCAAATTCATGACCCCATACCAAAACTTTGTAATACCTTTAATAGGAAATACGTGTCCGCTGGGCAAAATCGATCGCATAACGTATCCAGCTTTTGCCACTAACGTCTATTATGTAGGGCGGCGTTCCACGAAACCGTCGTAAGTATTAGTTCACCGACAACCCATTAAAAAGGGTGTGTGTTGTAATCAACACGCGTTTCAATGGGATGTCGGTGAACTTCCTCTAATAACGGTTTATGAAACGATGCCCTGGACACATTTGAAAGGAGTGATTGATCTCCTAGTTAATTTTTTAAAAAATTACTCAAAATGCGTAGGTACAGGCAAGGTTCTTTCTTAAAACACGACAAACACGTTAAACAGTGGCAGCGGTGGGATCTGGACCAAGCCGACATGGGCTGATCATGTAACTGCTTGCAAAAAAAAAATTTTGCCTGACATGGCGATATCGTGAACAACACCATGGGCAAAAAATATTTCGGGGGGATAACTGAGTGAGAATGAAAGGTAACCCTTTCAACGATTCTGACATTTCGCAATGTCCAAAGTGCATGAGATTATGTTTTAATTCGACAATTTTCGACGGAGGTGAAAAACTTTCCAAACATCGTACGCACAATGAAGGCCAAATAGAATTTGATTTCTATAATTTTTCCCAAAATTCACCTACTTAATTTAATCGAACAACTTCCTACTCGGGGCCATCAATCAATCATTAAATTATGTATGAATTGCATTCCTTCAAGCAATGCACATCCCTTGATAGTACTCCACATTACCTTTAATAATCAGACCGAAGCATATGTGGGAATCGTGAACGTGAAATGACCCTTGACCTGTAACCTCATAATTCAGAGCAATGTTAGAGAATGTGTACAAGTGCATTGTCGAAACCCATTTATCAAACCCAACCCAAACTAACAACATTCCGAAAGCAGATACCAGATATATTAGATTTCAATATAACACAGCGCCGATGGCTTATTTTTTATCTACACGCAAATTGCAGACCACGCGATTTGTCAATTCCAATACCTGGAAATAATATTTTCCTCAAAGGCAAATGATCTTTACGTTTAAAGGTTTCCAAAGACTCTGGCTTGTTTATTTCGGTATTTTTTATATTTTGAAATCATGTATTTTGCATACAGACATGCCATCAATGGATGTTTGCATGATAAACTTAAAGGGCATTCTCCTCAAAATCTAAGTTTTCGTAAGATCTCATAAATATAATATGAGATGGCGAATTAATTTAGGACAAGAAGACGAAAAGACATCTTCTCGTCCTAAACAAGTCGACTTGTCGAGGTTTAACAAGTCGTCATCTCGTCCAGAACACGTTGGCTTGCCGAGAGTTTCAACGTCTCGTTATCTCGTCTTCTCGTCCCGAACAAGTTGACTTTCCGAGTTCCAACAACTTGTCTTCTCGTCTTCTTGTTCTAATTATGTCGTCATCTCGTCGGCAAAATTTAAGCTTCCGTAGGCCTACTAATACTGTATTTGTTAAAATCTCCTGGAGGCTGGAGTACATCATTTTGTATTTGCTGCCTCTTCGCTGTCAGTTGGTCTGAGGCTGGATATCTTTTGAAAATGTTTAAACACCTCATAAAATTATTTAAATTTTTTTTTTTATAAGCATCTTCCATCGTATCTTCGCGATTATGTTAGCAAAATATGCCCAAAACATCTTCCGTTTATCTTTGTGATTGTGTTAGCAGAATATGCCCAAAATAAGCATCTTCCGTTGTATCTTTGCTATGTTTCAGTAAAACCGAGAAACTCCTTGGTAAACTATTGATACGTCGGTAGTCATTAGTATAGTCGGTAGTATATCCATTGTAATACCTAATTATACATCTATTGCGCCCGTTGTGTGAATGAGCACATAACTGCTGTGTTACAACGACAGCCGTGTCAAACTATTCTCTTATTTGTCCTGATGCTCTCACCCCGTCGCGATCTGGTCTAGGATTTACCAAACATTCGAGTTGTTTGACAATTAACTTGTTGACATGTTTATTCACGATGTAGACATATGCCTCCTCATGCACCGCAAGCTCGTTTGTCTGTCAAAGTAGATAGGTTGTCTTCCAGTCGTTTGGAACTCGAGTCAGTCTCCTATCCTCCTCTCTCTCTCTCTCTCCCTCTCTCCCTCTATACCTGTACTGCTGTTTTCTTGCTTTTATCATAGTATCTACCGCTATCTCTTCCTCCCCCTCCCTCACCCCTCTCTCTCTCTCTCTTTCATCTATATGAAGAACTCAGTTCCAAAAGATACTACAGTCTACATGTTTTAATAATGCATAGATAGCAATGTCAGTTTGGAATGATACTTTGGGTGATTATACTATTGACTGTATGAATTCAAACAAGAATATAAAACCACTCTTTAAACAAATCTTAGTCTGCACAAATATTTTTCATGAACTTATGGGTTTTTTTTACTTTTGGAACCGAAATTGGATCTAGTACTTTTTGGAAGCGAAAATATTGCATACTGTATGCAAGTAACAATGCACAACTTGAATTGATGTAGTACCGTTTGGAACCGAGCTGTTCATATATCTATAAAATTAGATTTTCTCTTTCTCTCTATTCTATCAAAATCTCCCACTATTTCCTAATGCACTCCCTCTTTATGTATCTCTTCTATAAAATGGCATGCATATTCTTACTGTCAATATTCATCTTGGCCTCTCAAAGCCCCTCTGTACTACTTGTAGCTTCTTGCTCCCTCTATATAGAAAACAATGCCTAAGCGGTGCCCGTTCGTCCCCATGATCCTTTTTTTCTTATGTTAATTGAGAGGTGAGTTGATGAGATAACCACCTGTCCGTGACCACGCTAATCCCTCTAATCCCTCCTGGCCAAACTAGTGCAGAGGGGCTTTAATTTTCGTAATCTATAATTTGAGCGAATAATGAATTATCCGCCCATATACATGTCAGATGTAAAGGGTGCGTGCCCTGTAGCTAATAATCAAGACACAATAACACTCATAAATCACACCTTAAATATGAAGCTTCCATTAAGTTTCCGAAAAATTGAATTGCAGTTCTGATTAAAATACCAGGAGGAAACATTCAGTGTGAAATTATTCAAGTGAATCGAAGTCCACTTTGGAGCTTTGTAACGCCTTTGGATTGGTAGCAATCTCTTTGACTTCAAGGCACAATTATCTGTTCGAAGATGGGAATTTGACACCATTCGGGTGTTTACTATTCTGCAGGCACAGACTCTAATTTGGCATTTTACCACATTTCCTAAAGCCTTGAGTAGAGCCTAGCTCTGGCAGTCTCTGGCTGTGTCAGAAGAGGCTTAAGTACAGGGCCTACGCAGTATGCCATCAATCTAGTCTCAAAGTGCAGACACTGTTACGCACAACGACTGGCGAGAATTTGTGCCTGCAAACCAGATTTCACAACAGACCGTCTTACGTAATGTGTGCACCATCCACCATCCACCACCTTATGAAGCAGGTTCGGGTAATTTCTAGGTTGGCGACCGCGTTTCGCTGTGTGCTATTTTATTGAGAACCTTACTTGGTGATACATGTACCACCATATCAAGTGTAAGCGAATTATGACTTACAGTGCACATAGAAACTGTCGATAGTATTTATCTTTAACGATGAAGTTGAGTTCTTGGACGCATTTCACAAAACTTGTCATCAGTGACAAATTATACAGTTTTTGTTATAAGCTATTGAAATCCTTGCTTCTGATTGGTTATCAGCAGATTTGTCACTGATTTTTGTCATTTGTCGTTGAAAAAAGGCTTTGTGAAACGGGTCCCTGGCCATGCGATTACATTGTGAACGAAATTGTGTGGAAGCAATTATTGGGAAACGCTGCTTATTTATTACTTAGGAGATCTCTGATATTACATAAGAAATGGTGTATACTGTGAGGTTGTGGAATTATCAAAATTAAGAGAAACTGACTAAATAATCCTGCTGTAAATGACATAGCCTACTTTGCACTAGTACAGAAATAGGTATATATGGGACTGTTTCAACAGCTTTGTGCACCACCTATTTAAATGTGCAATCACGATAATCCGAACAAGATACTATATGCAATACGAGGGGGTATTGATGTTAGCCCTAATTTTATTTCTTGAAAGGCTTTGCAATCGTATTAATCTAATTTGCACTTATTAATTTTTAAGAAATCCCTTTAGATCACTGTCATGAGCACATGCATTAAGAACAATCGCCACACAAATAATCCTAATCTACCAAGATAGGATGGTATATACAGAGCTAATGAACGTATACTGTACCCATTACACTTTAAAATGTGCAGACAATTAATCAAAGTAACTCGAGAAGTGCACTTCCCTGTTTTGAATGTGGCATGTGAGTTTTGTCATTTTTTTCCTGCCGTTTCTTGTCATATTTGAATATGAGGCAATCTGAAGAGCAATGCTTTTCAGAGGACATTCCTACTACATATATTTCAAAACTGACTACCAAGAATGAGAAATCTCTCAAATCATTTTCAAATGTACTGTTTACCAGAAATAAATATTCTCTTTAAGATTTTTTTTTTTAATGCAGTAGCGTGGAAACCAGGCTATGAAAAAGGAAGGGATTTCCATTGAGTTTACTCAAGACTGGTTGTCAATCACCCACTAATTGCTTTGGCCTTGGACTAACATGGTCTCACACCGCCAGACCTTACGAGAAAATCAGAGTCCAGTCTTTCTGTAGTATAACCAAGGAGATATCTCCTTGGTATAACGAGCAACATGTTTCTATAAAATAATGTATTCATGTGTTGCGCAGACGGCAAGAAATGAAGCCGAGAAAAGGGGAAGAAACGAAGAACAATATTGGGCAAATAAATGGCTTAATTATATTAGGGTAGACAACGTATTTCCCCTTTTTGACGATACATTATTTTGTTTAAAGATCAATTTAAAAAAAACAAAAATTTCAGAACATACAAGACACTAAGCAATGGGGGGACCCATACAGCCAGGAAAAATCCACCTCGTAATTCTCCATGCCCCCATGTATAGATACGTCACTAGATTGCACATTACAAAATACATCAATTACAATCCAATTTTGCCTAAGTACCCAAGAAATGCGATATCACGTTTACGCATTTCCATCCCAAAATACGGATATTCAAAAAAATATCCGCAAAGTCTCCCTTCTTGGTCCTCCGAGGAATGGGCCCGGAAATTAGTAATGAAATCGAAGATTACAATCAAAGTCACTGTTGATTTACAGCGCAATTGCGGTCGAATGGGACTACAAAAATATGTATTGTGACATTACCGATTCAGAATATGAAATTTATAGCAGATTTTGATCGAATTGAACTATACAAATTAAGCTTTCGACTTGTTCAATGCCTGTCTGAGAGTAGTTCAAAATGGAAGTTAACAGACGCTTTTGATTGAATGGGATCACATAAACGTTCATTTCTTTAACTGCTTTTTTAAGATTAATTCAGAAAATGGAAGTTTAAGCCTGTAGAATGTTCGTTCATCTAGATAGCCACATTCACAATATCACACAAAGCTATTACGCTGTCATGAATATGAAAAATAAATTGACAATATTTCTGGGGTTTTTTCAGCAGAAACGAAAAAACATTAACAACTTGCAACAGATACAACTTTACAACCCCCACATTAAAAAGAGTTATGGAAATGTAGCTTGAATTATTTATGAAGTGTAAATTTTAATGGCCGTTATATGGAATGGTTTACGACTGTTTATCACACTTAAAGAAACATTTCTCACCCTGTAGCTTTCATAAATGTTGCGTGTAAAACTAAAAGTGTTCGTCAAACTCACAATCATGAGAATCTGTTTTGTTGATGTTGGGTTTTTCATGTAATAAAAAACAGTTTCAACTTTATCCCGAAATCGTCGAAATTGGAAAATGATTAATTCTCTTGAGAAAGAAAAACCCATTAAAATAATTCTCCAAAAATTATTCTCATCCAGTTCTTCGTTCTTTTTCATGATATTTCCCGAAAAATGCAGACAGTGTCATGTTGATTTTCAACTGCCCCCCACTAGCTTAACTTTCTACGGGGACGACGTCAGAAATGGGGACTATGATTTTTATCTGAACTTCGCACTATGGCCAGCTGCCAGTAACAACAGTTCAACACATTTTCCGCGCTTCACAACCGTGTTCAGAAAAGCCATCCAAGTCAAAATATCAACATTTTATCTACAGTACAGTGTAGTTAGCCGATAAAAATCTATAAATCCCTCGTATAGTTTTCTGCAATCGCAAAATTGAAATATTCTACTGTTTTAATCTCCTCGTTAAAGTAACAAGCACTGTACGCAGAAAGATGTATATGTTTCACCTCTCCCCAGAACTCAACCTTCTCTTTAAATTGGCACACTTCGTTCACAAACAGCCTTTAGAAATTGAGGGCACAAGGGTTTGTGATCGTAGACTGGTCAGCTGTCCATCTCGTCCGCCACTCAAGTGGTCAAGTCTTGTTCAGTACGTCCATGGTACGTCCAAAAGAGCCCTCAGCAGTTTGACTATTTGCCAACAGACTTTTCCCCAGAACTCTTGGCGCGGCGGCATGACATCAGACTTAGAGAGTCGTCTGGTCGCTCCTGACATGATGACTTTATGTTGGGAATTGTCTGAACATGAGTGAACTCTCAAGGATTCAATCGGTCCAATTCGTCTGGATTAACACACACATGTTGCCGATGATACATGAATGTGCATCTGTTTCGACACGTTCCCCCGAGCCGATGAGAGAACGTAATCATGACGGCCAGTGCGCTAGGCACTAAATTAGTCATGTCGTAACAATACGAAGATCTGGAAATATGGCATGATCACCATAGATGCTACACACAATACTAGATCAAACAGACAGAGAAGTTCTGCAGAAACAAAGAGGTAATGACTCCTGACTTCAAGTCCAACAATAGGCGAAGCATACATACTGTCACATTCTCCTGTCCTCAGACTAAGAGCGTCTTTTAAGAATTAGTTACATAGCCTACAAGGTGACACCCCCCACACACACACACGTACACACCCCCACCAAGAAAACAAGCACTTACCAAATATGTGTACGCAAATAATTTTGAATTTTGCCCGAGCAATTGTCAGGTATACTTTTTTACACCAGGGGTGGGGGATGGCAAAACAATGTGGACTGTTGTCTTGCCAATTGACGTTAGTACCAGACTGGGATTCGAACCCTTAACCCTTGGATGGAGAGTCAAGCGAATGAACCACTATACCACGATACAATCATCTGGTTATGCCCTTGCCCCGAGTGGGCACTAATTTCATTTAGTTGTGACAGACAAAAATGTCGAATATTCGAAGCCGCTCGGGAGTCGACACAACACTGCTGTGCTCGAGTAAAATTGTTAAAAGGGAATGAAATCTTTCAATCATTATTCTGTAGAAAACAGGATCTCGCTTACTCATACATTGCTAGAAGCACATGGAAATCACGCCCCATGTGAGACCAATTACAAATCATACGATGACATATTCATGATAAACTACAGAAAACTTTCAAATGGAGTTAGTTGATGTAAAGACATTGTACAATGTACATCATTAATGATCTTTAGAGTCAGTTCCGAATATCATATTTTCAGTTGTTAAGAAATTACATTGCACTTTTTACTCTGATATGAAGTGAAATACAGATGGCCCCTCTAAGGCTCTACAGACGTTCCTAATGTTCAGGGAGATGGGTTAAAACAGTTTAATTTTCGCGTAATATAGCTTTCAAATCGTGGCCTAATAAAATCCTAACGTGTTGTGTTTCCAAAAACCACGGTGTATTATAGTTTTTTAGCCCACTACACATAATCATTATGAGACTAAAAAATACATGACCAAAATTCAGTGTTTGGTTAAATAAAGTGCGTCAATCTCATGAAGTAAGAAAAGTTCCGATCAAGTCGGATCAACTAAATGTTTATTCTCCCTACAAATACACGCATAAATCGCTTGATTTCCAAATATAAACAACGCAAAACACAATGATAATATTCCCAGGGTCAAACAATGCATCCGTCACCTCGCTCAACTCATAATAAGCTTTTGTTCAGTACATACAGTAGCAGGTGTACGAGTTAAATATTTAATCAACCCCTTAAAAAAAACCTAACAAAAAAAGAGGCCAGAGAGACTAAAATAAAAGTACGCCGGTCACGTGATCTTATGAGCATATCACCTGATGACGTGAACACAAATAAACCTTGAATGTAATTAAGAGATGATGAATCAACACCACGTAACTCTCATCCATCATTATGATCGCACGAAATTCATGTCCCAAAGGTGAATCAATGCATGCCAAAGCAGACAGTTGAGTTCTAGTTAAGGTGAAAAGGTAATTTTTTGTGAGCTTACTCATTCTCTGTTCATTTTTGTTTGTCAGTTTTGATGAATATCACAGAATACTATTGTCTCTCGGGAGGGCCGTACGATGCCCTGCTATTCAACATAATAACAAAAATACCTGGAAAAAAAGTTTGGACCAAACACCTGTGTGTAGTCCCATTTACCTATTTATGTGTGCTGTGCATGCTCGAGTCAATTTCTTTTCATTTAGATCTTTCTAAAACATCACAGTAGGCCCATACATCGATTCTTAATATCGTGAGCTACTAATAATTAACCTTTCCCAACTGCTCCAAACATCTTTCAGTTATTTTAACTTGTTATTGTTTTTTTTACAAGTAGTGCAGTGGGGCTTTAAATCAACTTTAAAAGCTCTCCGAATCATGAAATAAACGAAATGCATGATTATTCAATCTAAAGGCAGTCGGTGTAAGGCACCAAATATAATAAGGTTGAATATCCCAGAGCCCGCAGTCACGATTTGTACCACCTTTCTAAATTTATCACATTCCCTTACCATAGGTGACAGAAATTATGGGAGAGTGGGAGACCTACTTACAATGAAAATAACTTGTTGGCAACACACACAAGAAAACTAAGATGCGTTTCACCATGTCATTAATTTACAAATGTCGTACATGTACGTCAAGATGCGACCTATTTATTTAATCACATTTTTATTTACTTGTCGTTCCATTTTGACAGAGAAGCCCTTTCAGTTAAGAATAAGTTCTCGCCGCAAGGTCCTGGTATAATCATGATAAGAATACATCAATCTCGAATAGTGCTTTATACCTTTGAAAAACGGTCTCAATGCAAGCGCTTTAACATAAATCAAGGAGTGTAGATAACTACATGTAGACAGACAAATCAAGTTTTCATATGGTTTCGGGCAGGCTACAAATCATCGCCCAGTGTTCGTACAGATTATACTGAATACTTTAGTGTCTGGTTTTCCAATTTTTCGTGCCACTCGGGAGGTTAGAGAAGAAGAATCTGTGATGATTGACTATACCAATGGCGTAGCCTGGATTCAGGCATGGACGGGCATTGCTGTAATGGGGGCGGCGTCGGTTTTATAGTAGGTGTTTAATGCAAGAGAAAAGGGTCTCGTGTAAGTGGCGGGGTCGAAACATCTTCTTCAAGAGCCCCCCACCGATTTCCCCCTCTCTCTCTCTCTCTCGCTGTCTGTCTGTTTCTCCCTCTCTCCATTTATATATTTATTTTATGTATTTGTAGTTTTTTGTACGATATTCAAATTACAAGGCCCCCCCCCCGGATAAAAACAACATGAATGAACTAATAGTATATGCAATCGTACCGATCGTACCTTCTGCTATCACCATGGTACCCATGGTGATAGCAGAAGGGGTAGTTTTATCTGTACAGCGCTTCGAGACAATAATTAGGTGCTATATTCAATTATACATCCGCATCTCTCTCTCTTTCTCTCTCTCATTCTCATTTTCTCCCTCTTCTCTCTCTCTCTCTCTCTCTTTACTTCTCTGTTCCCGTAATCGTCATTCGATGGGGCATGTGCCCCTGCCCCCCTAAACTACGCCACTGATTACTCCTGCAGGTAATCACGTCTGATACTCATTCATGGACCGATACTCATTTTTCACCTGCCGACATCTTGAATGGAGATGATCTTTTGGGGTAACAAAAGAGGCGGGAAGGATATTGTTCGTGGAGGTCAAAAGCGAATAACATAAAAGAGAAGAATTTGAAAACATCACGTTTGAAATAGATATAGCATGATCTTCCCCTCTGTCTTTTCACTCCCCCCTCTGGTCTCTGTCTACCTCTATCACCAATTCACCATCTCCCTCTATATCTATTACGTCTACGTCATTTGCCTTTTCGCACTCTCCTCACCCTACCCCCCTCCTTTCCTCCTTGTACTCCCCTCTTTTCTCTCTCTTTCTCTATCCCTTTTTATATTTTGACTACCCCGTCCCCCCTCTCTCTCTCTCTCACTCACTAACTCCCTCCATCCTCGGTCTCTACCTATCTCTCCTTCATGTCCTCTTTTGAGATCTCAAATTAATCTGCTATTCGACATTTATAGACAGCACACCGCTCCTCGTTCAGCGTACCACCTGTTTCTGTTTCCTGTCTATACAATATACTTTCTAGAATATATTAAAAACACCATAATACCAGGAGATAATAAAACTTGACCAAGTTTTTAAATGCCATCCACATGCAGCATATCTTATTACCTCAAGTTGAATCTTTGTTACGACATTATATTGCAATTGCTGCTCTCTACCCATGTTTAGACAGAAGGTGCCTGGTAAGGTTTATCCCTCAAAATGCACTGTGCGCACACTGATGAACAGCTGAAGCTGGGCGACATTTTCAAAAGCCGTTGGCATAATTAGAAGCAAATAGACCCTTAATATCATAATGATATGATGCTATGCCAGAACAGAACACTCGTCTAAATTTGGTAAAGTTTATTGCTCAAAACTTTTGCCTGAATTATCACCACTAAATAATTATCCACCAAGTACCATCAAGTCTAAAGAGTAGATCTATACTGACATTACTTGCTTCTCCAATTTGCAGCGAAACCAACTAGTCAAAAAGTTAGGCCCCATGCCCTTGGCCTTCCCCTCTCGTGTATCCACTATCCATCAGATATTCCGTTTTCTAATATATTGCAATGGCCAGTGCTATTCTTATAGGTGTAACTCAAAGTCATAGGATAATCTGTTTTCTGAAACATCACTACTTACAATGGAACAAAAATATTAGTATTTCTGTGGAATCGGGAGGTGTTGGACATCTTCCGACTCAAGTGCGATCTAGGACTAGGGGCGGGCGGGCTACGCCCCTAGGGTGCAAACAAATTGGGGTTGATTATAAAATGGATTTCTAGATTTTACCAGTATTTGCCGTACCTGCTGACATTTCGAAAGGCTGCGCCTCAACCGTCCCATTCTGATTCCTCATGTTAAGCCTGATGCAGAGATCGTTGTCCTCCGGGAACTTATCACACTGAAGCATAGCTGGCCAAGGGAAACAGTTCGACTCCATCAGAGGGCCACATCCGGCTTGCACCTCTTCGCAAAGCGACCGGCACGGGTAGATCGGGCGGTCCACCTCCAAGCAAACCGGAGCGAAAAGCGTGCACAGAAAGAGCTGCGTGCCTTCGTGGCAACGTTGAAGAAGAAGAGGGACCCAACTTTTAGCTTGGTTTCTTACTTCATCCAGAGAATCGTGCTCCAGGAGATTCGGCATTCGCATACGAGTGTATCCGATGTTTTGACACAGGCTAAGGTCCTCTGGGATGTCTACGCAGTCAGTCTCCTTGGGACGGCCGCTGAGGTCTAGCGGGTACGTACGGGAGTTCACCCCCAGCATCGCCATGTCTGTCTCCGTCTCCTGCCCCAAACTCCGGGCGACGATGCAGCGAAAGCTAGCAACACCACCAACACTCGCTCAATCATGATGATGACGAGAAGTGTCTCGAACTAGATCAAATTAAAGCACAGTAATTGATTCCTTACCAAATTTCAGGCATGGAAACTGCAGTTCCACCACGAAACTCGACTTTTAGAGCACTGTGTTTCAAAACACGGAAACGTTCGAAATTTGTCTGCAATTTTGCAGCCGTGACGAATCCGTGATGGTGTTCACCTGTTTTGCAGTCAAATCACAGTGGCGCTCAAAATGAGTGATCGAGGAAGGTGATCGCGACAAGGCTGTCGTCTGCACAGAGAGACACAGCTTTCTATACGCGCGCACAATAGGTCCTCCGCCTCAATTGACATTCGCATTGTACGGGCGCAGTCAGTATTCGCCCGGCCTATTATTCCAGTAACAATACGCGTAAATTGTGTACATAGTTCCCCACTACATCAAATTGATTGGCAGTTTAGTTCCCTATTCATGCAAGGAAAGATAGTTTTCCCTTTAAACAAAATGTACAAAAGACAGGCACTATTACGGTTGTCAATCAGCGTAGTTGACAATTTAAAGTAGGTCTTGAACTGAATACCCAGGACGAGGCAAGATGTCAGTCTATTTCATCTTTTGCAGACAAAAAAGAAGGATGCTGTCGTACTTTTGCAGAAGGTCTCATCACGTGAAAAGCAGTGAGGAACAGAGGAAGATAATAATTGTGGTGAACGAAATGAGTTTGTTTGTCTCCGAGAAAATGTTGTAGGCTAAAAGTACACTGGTCAATCAAATCATGCATTTTCTGTTTTAAAACACGAAAGAAACTTAAGACGTTTTTATCCACCTTTTTTATAATATGAGGTTTTTGAATTGTCAGAATTTTAACGGTTTCATAAAATCTTGCAGAAATTAAACAATGGAAAGCACTGGACATGGGGCTATATAATATATGTGGCATCGTAAATTTGTTCTAAAGTTGTAGGCTATTTCACAGTTTGCTTGTCAATTTTCAAATATTAGACTATAATTAGAGCACTTTAAGAGCAAAGGTTTTGATATAATCATGATAATGCTACTGTTGACCTGGCTCTTTCACACCGGAATTAAAATATGAGAAAATGAGAGTGTGAATGAGACAACTCACAAATTAATTGAAACACTACCAGGATGCAGACTTGTTCAGATGAAAGAAAATGGTGCTAATGTAGTGAATTCAATGCTAGATGTTCAATTAAAGATAATCTCAAAGTTTGATTGAAAACAGACTTTATTAATGATAAAAATTGGGAAAAACTGATCTGATCGATTCCTTAATTATCCCAACTATATTATTACAATTTAATTACATTTTAGGTAAATGTAAATCGTCACAAAGCAATGAATTGGCTCTATATACCATTCCAGACATTTAAGTGTTGAAAGATTTTTTAAAATCCTGTCTTATGTCTTATTTTCATGGGAAAACGGTTTGGAAAATTCAAAAATGGGTTGGAGAATTTACTGTTAAAGGGTGTCGCACACTGACGCCTTCAAAGAAAACCATGAATATCTTTGTGGTTTGAGAATTTGTTCAGGATTTTTTGCATGTTAGATGGTTAGTACAGTAGAAGGAATATAATGAGTAACATTTCAGATAAAAAATACGCAGTTTTTTTATCAACCTTCAACAATGTTACCGAGTCACTTAAATGATGTGAATATGATGGGAACAAAAGCTCCAACCTCGTCTTTCCCATCATAATCCTGATCTTATGTAAATGATGTACCAAAGTTATTGGTATTTTGTATATTTTGTGAGGATCATATGTTCTATTCATGATCGCCCCATTTCAGATATCTCATTAAAGGGATTGGGTATCTTTGTCTTAGATTCTAAACAAAATCCTGGATTTAGCTCATGCTGCAATCATAATTATAAACCTTTAGGTCAGACAGGAATCCCATGACGCTTACAAGCCGATCGCCCGTTTGATTATCAAGATATTTATGATTGGAATTCGAAATTTCATAAACCGTTTTCCCAACGGTTTTTATAACACAACATTCTATTGGGGAAAATGAGTATGGTAAAACCGGTCACTCAAAGATTTTTTGTTTTTTCTTCTTTTTTTGAGGCCCTTCATGATCATTTTGAAGCGCAATTTTTTGTTTAGGGCTTCAATATTACACCATAATGGCATATCACAGACGCTGATAACAAGTAGGGCCATGCATCTCAGATTTGACATTGGTAAGCAATGCCTTTGATATGCTTTTTATTTTGAAGATTGTATAATCTTGTTTTTATCTTGACGTGGAAATAAATAAATGAAATGAAATAAATACCCATGGGCAAATAGACCGGTTTACTGTCATATTCAAATTGTATGAATACTTTTTAAACAAAGGTTGTTCTTGAAAACCTGAAAGCTTGCTCGAGGATTGCTCGACATAGCAACAAGTAATGTATACAGACTGGATTGTAGTTCATTCATTAATAACAGGTTAATGGAATGACTCGTCACACGGTCCCCGGGAAAGAAATTTAACATCCATACATTGTAATATGTTAGTAAACCAGCCCATTTGCGTAGAAAGAAAGGCAAAACTATAGACATGAATATTGAAACATCCATAAAACGCAGGCCTAAACTATCCTTACACAGCTTAAAGAGAAGGTTGAGTTCTGGTCATGCGATTGCAATGTGAAAGAAACAGTGTGGAATCGATCAGAAAAGGTTGACAATCTAGCATGTAAGTATTGGTGTGTACTGCAAGGTTCTGGAATCATCAAAATGATAAGAAATTTGGCCCAGTCTTTGTAAAGTTACAAGCACTGTACACAGAAAGATGTATATGGGACTACACGAACATGTGGCATAAAAATCCGTCCCGATTTCTATGCTGTTACATGCCATATTTAGAATATTAAGGCATTTGAAGAGCCATGCTTTTCAGGGAACATTTTTAATCTGATGTTCTTCCACATTTGCATAATAACAATGATAACGTTCATAAATTATTTTTCACCTCTTCCCAGAACTCAACCTTCTCTTTAGATTATTATCATTAACTCAGAGCGTGAGACCTTAGGATGAGTTCGTAGAAGTGTGGAAAATTATTTGAAAGTTTTCTCGTCTTTTTAATTCTTGTCTGAGGGTGTTATGGACAGACGAAAATAACAAACCGATGGGTACTGAACAAGCTGGGTACAGAGATGGAGCTCCGACAGTATATTACCAAAAGGAAAACTGGTCTCGGAAAGTCCCTCCTAACAGACAGAGTGGAAGCCGGGCGAAGAAGAGGCAGACCTGCTATTTCCTGGTTGAAAGATATCCACATATGTACAGGAAAAAACATACATTTAGGAACTCCTTGGTCAGAGGCAACAAGAGCAACAGCAGACAGAGAAGGATGGCATAAACTTGCCACACTCGACCCAGGTGAGGTAATTGGGTACCTGGCAGGAATTAATTCCTTGAAATGCTAGAGCGCTGTAATGACAGCTAGGCTGAAGCCGGGTGCGCCTCGGAATAGAATTTCTAGATAGATGGGGCTATATAAATGCCTATTATTATTATTATTATTATTATTATTATTATTATAATTATGGTCATAGCAGCGCAGCTAGCGCCACATGACTGAAAGAAGAAGATGAAGAATATGAAATCTGTTATCTACATTTGCTCTCACCATCTTATCTTTGATTCTTCATTCTTTCTTTTACCCAGATGCTCATCCAGTCTTCTTATTATAGTTCTTCATTTTTACAGCCATCTTTCCATCAATGTCTCGTATCATAATATATATGCTCACACCTGTCACAAGGCGCTCCAACTCTTCATAATTTTGTCTTTAAACATTTTGTATTCTTTTCTTTCTTTCTTTCTTCCCTCTCCCATTCCCTCCCCTCTCTCTCTCTCTCTCTCTCTTCGTGTATCATGTATATAATGTCCCTCTAACCCCTCTCTTCATCATGTTCATCATCACAGTCTCTCCTCGACCCCTCGACCCCTCCCCCCTCCCCTCTCTCTCTCTCTCTCTCTCTTCGTGTATCATGTATATAATGTCCCTCTAACCCCTCTCTTCATCATGTTCATCATCACAGTCTCTCCTCGACATCTACCCCCCCCCCCCCCCCCTCTCTCTCTCTCTCTCTCTCTTCGTGTATCATGTATATAATGTCCTTCTAACCCCTCTCTTCATCATGTTCATCATCATAGTCTCTCCTCGACCCCTACCCCCCTCTCTCTCTCTCTCTCTCTCTCTCTCAGCTTTCATCTATCATCCCAAGTGGAGCCTGTCAAATACAATCAGTCCCCTCTTATAAAGTAAACACGGGCCAAGACAAACTCTCCTCTTTCAAATTCTTAAAAACTCTGACATCGCCATTTCTCAAACAATCTTGTCTTCAATTTCTGTCAAAGGAATACAACGATGCCAACAAACGAGAAATTTATTGGATATGATTGGAAACAATGGCAAACAAACCGGTTTGAGTTAATGCAACGCGCCAGTTACGACTTGGCAACAGGTGAAATTTCTCCAGGGTGCACGCGCGCACTTTGATTAGTCTTTGCTTTTCAGCCCGCTTTTGTTTGCTGAACCATTAATATGACAGCATATTAAAAGCTTGCTCAGATATAATATGGCGCGGTAAACCGCCGCTAAACTAACCGCCGCTAAACTAACCGCCGCGTTTATTTTACGTGTAAATAAATAACAGTTGCGCGCAACAAAGGCTAGTTAACTTTTGTACATAATGACCCCCAAATATCCACGGATCTTTTACACATGGAGACGTCCCACTTTGTGCATTTTAGAATAATCACTCCCGAAGTGCTAGAGGTGCTACATGATTACCTTTGTTTGCACTCTGAATAGTGAAGACTACTTCAATCGGTGTTCCATAGAATCATGTACCATCGGTACTGTAATGAATAATGATTACATAACTTTCATAAGCACGTATCCAATAATCTCCTCGATGGGTTACAATAATATTTTGGTACAATTTTGTTTTAAATTCCATACGCAGATTGTATCTACGAAATTAAGAACGATTAATGATTATAATATCCAAGGTATGATCACAAAAATATATTTACCTCAACTCAAGACCAACTCGTCAAAATCGTTTATCTTCCAAATTTGGGAAACAAATTCATCTCAAAAACAACAATCTACAAATAATGTGGCTGTAAACAGAGATGAAAAATGTATTTGCTGTCAACCCCTTTTTTTCTGCAAAAGTTTCTTCTGTCTTTCTTTTTCCCTTTTTTTTTTTCCATTCGCCGCGGGGGCCGGGGCAAAACGTCATCGCTGTGTAATGTAGAAATTGTGTTCCGAAATCCGCTAATTTGTCTCTTGAGAATCCCTCAGAAATGAGGGAATGCCTACCCTGCGGCGAATAGTTGACAGGTCCTGACAGACTGGGGACTGGATTGTTCCACTTCTGACGCACTGTATAGGGGGGTTGGGTTGGATGAGGGGTTTGGTGGAGGGCATACAATTATGGGAAGGGGTGAAAAGTAACGTTACCAGGCGCGGTCTTAATAGGGAGGGTTGTCAAGCTCCCACGATCCAATAAAGTTGATTTGTATTATATATCATAATAATTGTCTTTACTATGTCCAAGGTACTGATAGTGTCACAAAATTAGTTTTATTAGCATCAGTAAACGAGGATTATCCTTGTTTACTTCACCAGTTCTTTAATAAACAACTGGTGAAGTTACTATAGCCATGGGATAAGTGAAAAATTGATTTTAAGCATCGATAATATATTTTAAAAAATTAAATTATTAAAATGACTGCACCAGGCGAAGAAAGTTTATTTTACACCGTAATACGATCCACTAAATGCTCATAATGTTTCAACTTATGTACAATTTTTTTGTCAAAGTATGACTAATTTTCATATATTTTGTTTAATTCCCTTTTTTAAACGTAAATTCTTATCAAATTTGTACACCTTTGACGTATTCCACTTCCAATATTTCATTCTGTGATTTGCGGCGTTCTGTTTGACAAACATGTCTGATGTGTTAGACTATTAATACTTTGAAAGTGGACGATTCCATTTATTCCAAGCCGTGAAGAGGGAGGGGTGTTGACATGCACACAGACGTGGTGGAATGCAATAAATGATTTCTCGGTCGACCGAGGTCGTCATAGTTTATGTCCTCAGCCCGTCTCAATGGAAACGCTTTATGAACACCGTTTTATTATTATTATATTATATCATGCTTTTATTTGTCATAACGCGAATACAACCCCATAGACACGCCCAATGCACACGTCCCCAAACATGCACTCTCACGCGCAGACACACCACTTTCTGTCATACAACTTTTATCTTTGTTCATTGAACGCTACAGAGTGGGAACCTTTGGGATCCGGTTCTTATTTTTTCATTCCGTCCCCCTTAATTTTTTTCTTTGTCCCGCTCCCCCACCTCTCTCTCTCTCTCTCTTTTTCATTTCCAATTTTCCTTAATTTTTTGTCGTTTGGTGACTTTCGGTCATTTCTGTAATGGTGCAATGTGTCTCTATTTTGAGACTACACGCCTTCGCAAAAGGGCAGAAAGTCGTGATCCTTTCGCAAGCGTGAATCGGGATTGTCAGTAAAAATATGAGTTTTCATCGGACACCGAGAAAAAAAATGTTTTATTGCTTGTCTGGGTCTGTGTAACAGCTACAGGGAGAAGGGCATACAACTTTATGACATTTTGAAGGAAACAAAATACGGTGTCTGTCAAGTCTGTGTTGCGAGGAAAAGGATGGCGAGAGGGGAGAGTGGAAGGGAAGAGCGATAAAATCTAAACTTATGGTAGGGTGGTTTCGGTTTGGATGTAGGCCCATGCTATGACGGTTCCTCTACCGCCCCCAAACCCGCCCCACTCCGAATACTATGTGTAATTTTGGTTAATTTCACAAAATAATATTTGCGTCATCTCTCATTCTGTGTTTCCATCCATCAGTACTTCAATCTTTAATAGATCGCTCCCTTTCCCTCTCTGCTTTCTCTCTCTCTCTCTCTCTCTCCACCTCTCTCTCTCTCTCCCTCTCTCTCTCCCTCTCTTTTTTTTCTCTCTCTCTCTCCCTCTCTATCTTTCTCTCTCTCCCTCCCTCTCTCTCTCTCTCTCTCTCTATCTCTTTCTTTCTCCTCCTTGTCCCTCTTCTCTATTATTCTCCCTTCCCTTTTCTATCTTGTGATGTTATTCCTCGCTCAGTCTTGACACTCTCCTCATTTGTTCACGCCTATATCACGTTCATTCTCTTGCTTGAAATAATAATTCTATACAGTAATTGAATCATGATCATGGGCCCTACTTTAAACAATTTCGTTTATTAAACCCTCACAATATTATTGTGAAAACTTTGAAGGGCGTTTCCCTTATTTTTTCTCTAAGCCAAATTGAATACTTTCAACACTGCTCAGCCATACAAAATTTAAGATAATAGTATATCTTTGAGCATTTGTCCTACATCCACCATATTTACCCGAATTTTGTTTGTCTGTCTGTTTATCCGTTTGTTTGTTTGTTTGTGTGCTTGTTTATTTGTTGTCTTATGGCTTTTGTCTCCGTGTTGTTTTCTAGGCCTTCTAACGAGTCGGGGGGCATAAACCGGCTGCGCCTGGTTAACAGGCATGGTTCATAATCTCTATTTTCCAGCGAGCTGACGTCATCAATACAAGTTTCCGTACCTTCCTAGAGAACAAGCACGTTGCCATGGTTACCATGATGAACTTCAATTTGAATAGGGCTGTATTTTATACTACCAAGGAGCTAACAATTCTACATGTTTTCATACAGAAGTTGTTCTAGCGTAAATCGTTCATTCATCCAACCGTATCGTTGCAAGATTTATCGGCGTGATTTTATGTTTGATAACAGAGACGTTTAAAGGTCGGTTGACATCCAAATAGAAGTTGATTCCTGTTGATGTGCTGGGATGCATACAACTCATATTTTGTTATTCAAAGATCTAAATATATTTCATAGATTTGTTGATGTTTTTAAAAATAATTTTCTCGGACCTGCTAAGCTCCACCCTTAAAAAAATGTTCCAGATCTCATTCATCTTGTGACATCATCTGTCAATCATTAGTGAGCTAACAAAAGACAGTGGTATGTAACTTCCCTCAGCTCAGCACATGCTCACAAAAGAATTGCATTCGTTCATACAATACCTCCACATTACCTTTCTTTCCTGGTGTTGCGACAGCACGTCTGACATAGCAACTCCTATGTTGGTATTGTATGGTCTATATTGTAAACAGGTGGTCAGCTCTGGTGAAGCTATACATATTTAAATAGAGAGATATTTTGCCTGCATGAGCCTGTTTGCTAGGAGCATGATTTAAAAAAAATATGATACCATGTCATAACCTATGTTTGAGGATACGTCACAGTCTATAAATTTCTGTCTGTGAACTTTTTTCACGGTGTAGCAATACCGATACGTGCAGGGTCGTTACTAGGGTTGTAGGCACAAACACATAGTTCAAAAGGGTCCACGGGACAGACGACCCACGAGACCGACAAAAAGAAACAAAATGCCGGTTGTAGTGAACCATCCAAAATATTGTCAAAGAGGGCGCGACATCTATCTTTCTATGCCTATTTTCTCTATCTACAATGTATTTATCTATCTATCTATATATCTACTTATCTATCTATATCTGTTTTCAACAATTTGTCTAGCTTACCTATCTATATATTCTAAGGCTTCTAAGCTGTCTATCTGTCTGTCTTCCTATTCTATGTACATATGATTTATCTATCTTCCCCTCTCTCTCTCTCTCTCTCTTCCTTCCCCTTTGCTTCCTTTCTCCCCCATTCCTTCCATTTCTCCTTTCCCCACCCCTCTCCTCCTCTCCCCTTCACACACACACACGCTCACACACACACACACACACACACACAAATAGGCTAGCATCACCAGTATAGACCAACCTGCCAATCAGGCCTATCAATCTCTCACTCCTATTGTTCTACCAACAACATGGGTGCAACATGGGCACCCCATATCCCCGCAGGGAGGGCTCATAGGGGTGCAGCTTAATTGGTATGGGGTCAATTAAGGGGGTACAATAATGAGGATGAGGGCTAAAGATGGGATTAGGATGTCAAAAGAGGATGTCTTTTGTTGTCGTTTTATTATTCTTGTTTCTTATTGTTGTTTGGGTGCGCGCTGGGTTTGAGCATGGACCAAGGGAGAGAGAGAGAGAAAAAGAAAGAGAGAGAGAGAGAGAGATCTTTTCATGGTCTACAAATAGAAGACTTACATTTTCAGTTATCTTTGCTTTCTCTTCTAGTAGATTATCTTCTTCTTCTATTTATCTTTTTCCATGGTTGCTTTATTACATTTCACTCTCTATATGCTATAAACATGACATACTCTTTATGTTCCTTTTTATGTTCTCCATATAAAGTATTTGCATAATTTGTTATCTCTCTCTCTCTCTCTCCCTCTCTTTATCTCTCTCTCTCTCTCCCTCTCTCTCTCTCTTTAACTCCCTCTCTTTATCTCTCCTCTCTCCCTCTTTCATTCTTCCTTTCTCTTCTCTAAAATATTGTTTGTTGTCTGTTCTCTTTTCTGCATCCCTCTATCTCCACCTAACTGTTGGCTCTTCTGCATGGTATTCTTTGGATATAGACTATAATTCATTCTTTTCCTCTGCTCTTTCTTAATTGCTCTCTCTCTCTCTCTCTCTCTCTCCATCATTAACCTCTTTATCTGCTTTGTTTCAATGTGTTTAAAGACACGATCGAGCCTCAATAAGTCAGGAATTTCTTCATGATATGTAAACTCTCTTTTTAGGTACAATAATTGAAAGTGTTCATGTAGCACAAACTCGTCTTATATTATAATTCAATACCAATGTGTCGTTTATTTTTAACAGTACTGTATACTTTATCAGTGTGTTACTTTCCCCCAGCGAATATAAATGATAATAATAACAGCTTTAAACGTATCAATAATAATAATAACAATAAGTATATTCTTATATTGCGCATAATACTCAAAAAGGTCTCTACGCGCTATACATAGTACGGTGGAGTTTTAAGAGATAAGTAGAATTTTAAGAGATAACACAAATAGCATAATTAAGCGCAATCAATGTATTTTTTGTTAATGATTTCGGAATAGTACTATATACTTTTTAAATTTGTGCTCTCTTTTCCTGTGGATATACAGTTTGTAAATTATAATAATAATAATTATAATGATGACACCTTTAAGCGTATCTATAATGAAGCGAAATCCGTGTATTATTGTCAGCAGTTCGGAATAGTGCAGAGCATTTTGCCAGCAGTTAGTAACTTTACTAAAAGAACAATAAATATATGGAATGAATCCTGTAGTTTCAATATTTTTAGATAAATATTTTTCGATGACTTTTCCTGCTCAAACAATCACCTCATTTCAATACTGCTTTATATCATTGGCTTTATTAGAAAGACGATTAGTAACGCCATTACAATACACCCTTTCACGGTTACAAGAGTGCGCATGCGCCGACATGGGCGCCATTTTGAATTGCGAGTAAATTGCGAGTAACTTTTATCTTATTCAGCATGCAAAGCGCATGTGTCGATATAATGTGAGTGCTCAGCGCAGGCAGTGACGCAACAATACATGCGCGTCTGAAAACATTGATGACGCAGTGTTTACTCGCAAATTAAAATGGCGGCCTCAACCGAGAAGGTGTGTATTGAAAAACAATGTAGATATTGACTACAGTCATGACAGTATGGGCCGAATCGATTTTCCCACAACTCTATAGATTTCTATTCTCAAAAAGACTTCCTATGATGAGAGCGCTACGAACAAATAGAGATATATTAAAAAAAACATTTTAAATCATCCACTCATTGAATATTTGAAAATCGGTTTACCATTGGATGATAAATACACTTCCCTAGAATTTACATTAGAAAACAAAGTTATGGTATTTTTTCAGTATTAAGCAGTGTTTTCAACATCATATTTTATGTTTATAGATAATATCATTTAGAATATAAATAAAATCCACATAATACTCTCCTAGCTGAGTAAAAGTAATAATAGAAAAATAATAAAATTTCTTACGAGCCCCCCCCCCCCAACAACAAAACAACTAACAAAAAACAAGTAAACTGATAAATACTGGAGTTGTCAAGTTTACAAGTATATAACCTCTTTTGTGTCATACATAACAGTAGTTTAAATAACACTCTTCAAATAGTTTCTTAATTACCATATTCTATAAATTGGTGCTCAAATACATTACTATTATAATAACATTATGCAGGCGCGGGGCCAGTGTACAATTAAAACCCCGAAAAGTCGTAAAAGCTTTTGAATTCGTAACGGCTATCGAGGCCCTGTTTGGAGAGAGGAGCAAAATTCGACCAAAATGCACCTTCGCGTATCTCCCTTATTTTACCACCAAAGATCGTGAATTTTTTAGAGCACCAACATAATGATAATATTATTATTCAAATAAATTTTCATTTAAAACTGTTTGGTATTATTAAAGATATAGGTACTTTTCAGTTTCAGAGGTCTGTGAAAAGAGGCTTCGTTTTTTTCCAGACATAACCGAGCGACAATATGAATATGCAAACAATTAACATTTTACTAGACTTTCAACTCCAGTCTCACTCTCAGCGAAGTTTCGTGTTTGAGCAGTTAGTAGTTTTGTGTAAAAATGCTTTCAAAACTAGGGAAGATTCATGAAAAGACTGGAAACTACAACTATATCGGAGGTGTACGCATGCGCTGTTTGCTTCACCGCGCTCACAGGCCATGCATGCATACCATATATGGAAAATACGTCATCGATCAGCTGTATTTACGCTGTGGCTAAGTCTAGATCTAGTAAAGTCGATTGAGCTGAGTTACAATTACAGCAAAGAACTCCACCATATTTTCACAGCTAGTACAGATACTTATTTATTTATAAGTCATTGTTTTGCTAAATTTCGACCACACATCAGCATGTTTTACTCGCATCATTACAAAGACCAAACCGTCGATGCTTCGATCATGAGATTCATACAAACACACCCGAGTCCAGAGCACACAGTGCAGTTCTGCACGTATCTACGGTACGTGTGACTACAATTCACCAGCACGAACCCTTATAGATGGGACTAGTCCTACGCTTCCGCGAACGTTTTGCCCTGGGTTCGTTGATGACATTGCCTTCGATTTTTTCCAGACATAACCGAGTGACGTAAAATCATGAAAAGATATTCGGAGGAGAGCTTTAATATACTTTGATTTATCAGCTCCAACAGTCTCGATCTTGAGCAATGATGGAAAATATGAAAAATACTGCAATATTTTCAGTGAAAAAAACACAAAAAATGGCGCTTCGTTTTCGCACAGTTTTCCCTTTTAAAAATAGGATTTGACAACGAACTGCAATATTTATGAGTTAGAAAAACTCTTCTTCTTCAATTTGACGCTTTAATCATTTCATTTGGTGGTTTCTAAAGCGAGATATTACAGTTTAGCTGAGACTCTTTTGTAGCGGTTAAGCGTAAACAAGTTGTTTACTTTATGCAAATTAGGCTTCAAGGACGAAAGCTTTCGCACCGTTAATTGTACACTGGCCCCGTGCCTGTATGTATCTATACAAATTAATGTGCTATGATTATATGATTATTATTACGTAGCGCCCTCTTGTTTAACACTGTTTTAACCCAATGCCTACCGGGAAGCGGATATTTTTACACGCTAGCCTGGCCATTTTCGCCGTAATACTCGTAAAAGTGCGCTGGTGGGAAAGCCTACACATAGGCATGCACGCAGTTAGTGTGCGGGTGGACCAAAGAGCTATATAGCTCTATGGGGTGGACTTGTTGCTCGATATAATAGCTGGTCGTTCGTTCGTTCGTGTCTCCTTAGATCAAGATTAATGTAAAGTTCTAAATTAAATTAAATTAAGTTCTTGAATTCCATCGCCCGATGGCTGCGATGACCGTCTCATTTACAAGGGCCAGCTAGGTCTTCATCTGATGATTGCCATGCATGATGTACATGTGTATAATGCACCTCGCATGTAGGCTAATATCAGTCGCTACCATGGTATTTATCACAGAAATGGCCAGGCTAGCGTGTAAAAAAAAATTACGCTACCGGGAAGCGTATTTTTTCCCGTAACGTAGACATCCTGTCGCTGCATTTGATTGGCCCAATAGGCACCATACGTCATGCGCAAGTCATCAATATTCATGATACGAACGCACGCAGAATCTGATGCGATAATTTATCAAATATGAGATTTTATACAAAAATCACGAGTGAAAAGCTAAGTTTATTTAAAATAAATGACATTGCGAGAAAATCGGGAGGCTTACCGTTAACGAATGACTACCCAGGTCTTAACTTGTCCATAATCATTGGGGCATACTGTACTGATTTAGTCCAGAATCTGGCCGATTTTATTTTGATCTCCACCACACCGTACCAACGAAAATATTCATATATTCAAATATTAATATGCAGCGCAGGATGGCTACGTTACGGAAAAAAGACGCTACCGGGAACCGGGTGGCGCAACCGGGTGACCCCTGTATTAAACCTATGAGAATGAGAGAATTCAGAAATCAACGGGTTAACCACTGACGAGTCCATCTTGGCAAAACATCCTGAATACTACATTGTACTGTTATATCAATCGTGAAAGAATAAGAAGTACTATAAAGTAGTTGTCTATAGATGGCGCTATGTCTATTTCAGGATGCCGGCGAATATTTCACATGGCGTTGTATCGGCTGGGTCCCTGGTTACGACGGAGTACGAACATGTTTCCTTATCCCACACAGCCTCGCATTGGCCTTCATCGAAGATCATTGGTAACCAGTAACTAATGAGAGAGAGAGGGAGGGAGAGGGAGAGAGAGAGAGAGAGAGAGAGAGAGGGGAAAGAGAAGTGATGAGTTTTCTTTTCTTTTTTAATTAAGACATTTTTAGAAGTTTTCGTTTAAAAAATATCTTTATAATTATTTTGTCTTGCCCCCATGCAGCGAAATCCTATTCATTGTATGATGCCCTTTTTTTTAAACAGGTGTCGGGCGAAATTTGTCCAAAAAAAAAGGGGGGCATCAAAAATATGATGATCTGTAGAAATCCATCAACAATAATTAACAAGCCAACAATAACATTAATAAATTATAAAGGTTTTCCAAGTTCCAACAAGTCTGTGAAAATTCACTTTTTCTTCCTCGAAAGGAACTTTCCACTAGACATAAACCACCGCCCCTCCTCCCCCGTGCTTTGGGTCCGAGGCAGTGAGGCGATATATTTTCCTCATCTACATTGTATTTCGTCAGATACCCTATTTTAAATAAAAAATATATAGGGGTAAACGTTTCTTATTCTTTCGTTTGTACAACAATGTTAGGATTCAACATTGTATATAATGCCTACACAGAGTGATGAAGTGTGATGTCGTAAGAGCATTGTCTAGATAAAAATACCTCTGTATTGGAGAAAGTTAGGAGCTGATTTGTTAGCGTTTAGTAAGAGCTCTTATCCAACACTCTGTTGAGATATTGTTTTACTTCGTTTTCCTGTCGAACAGCTTCTCTCTTAAAGGGAAATCCAACCCAAATAGACAACTACTCTAAATGGAAGCAGAACAATCAGAGAAGCAAACTGATGAAATTTTCAATTAAATCTGACTAAATATAAGAAAGTTATGATTTTTTGAAAGTTGTAATCACTAAACGTATGGGCACTTCAAATTGGCTGAAGCAGTAATGTCAATGTGAAGTAGTACCGGAATACTTTCCCATCTGTTCCAACATATAAAATGACTAAAATTTAAATTTTTCAAAAATGTATTGCTCAGGATGGTCTATTCTTTTTAGAGGACCTATAATAATATGCTATCTATAATATATATTGAGTATTGCCTCAAGGGAGAAGGAACTTACGAGAAAAACAGAAATTAATGATATTTTTGTACACGGCAAATGGGAGAGTTATCCACGTCCTACGTTACAATCCACTGACCGAACTACCAATTTGAGATGCGTATAAACTTAATGATCTCATCATATTTCAAACATTCATATTAACTTCCTTACTATTGGTCCGATTCATTTCAAACTTTTGGCATTCTGTTTCTGTTATTTTTCTGCTTTCATACAAATCAACTCATTACAAGGGTTGGATTGCCCTTTAAAGTCCAAGTAGAATTTTGTTGTTGGCAGTCAAATGAGAGAAACAGATTATTGGAAGTTTGAGGAAAGTCTAGTGGGATATATAAAACTTACTCTTGACAGCATTTATACCCGTAGCCTTTCCCGAGGCACGTACAGTCATAGCAGTTTTTGGTTGACCACGTATCCCAGCGTTCATAGCGTGTGCCTTGGTATTTACACATCTTCCCTGGCAGAGAAAAACATTTAAAAAAAAAAAAAAAAAAAAATCACAGAGATGGCATATTGCGTTTGATCACTCAGCTTGTATCATTTATTAGTTTTCCTCAAAGTTTCACCTTTTTCCAAATTTCTTTAGATCATTTTTTCGGGTTCCATTTCATTTTAATTTTTTTAAATTTCGTAACCCCATTTAACCTCAAAATAGTTTTCATTCATGTTATGCTCTGAATAAGTATGCATGGTTCACGTCTCTTAAAACAGAGGGGGTGGCATGGGGCATGTTCCGCCCCATCACATGCACATGCGAAGAGATGAGAGAGAGAGAGAGAGAGAGATGGAGGGAGAGGGGGAGAGAGAGAGAGAGAGAGATGGAGGGAGAGGGGGAGGGAGAGGGAGAGAGAGAGAGAGAGGGGGAGAGTTGGATACTTCAGCCTAATCTCACAGTGCAGACACCATTACGCACAGCGACTGATAACTACTCACTGTAGTACCTGCATCCATCCCCACGCCCAGCGTCAGACGATGAAAAGAAGCTGAGTATTGTTACCATGACGACAAGCATCAAGATGTGTAACCTGTCCATGATCTAAACATAGGAAAATAAACGAGATTATTACACATTGTTATATCATGTGGCAGAATAAATGATTAATACTGTTTCATCAAAAGATGTGTTCAAAAGTTATCATAAAATACACATCGAACCTGTTTATAAAGGCCATCTGTGTATAGTGGCCATACATTTTGTCTCTCTCAAAGAGAGAAATAGGTGGTGTAGATAATGTTTAGAAAGGTCACCTGTTTACACTGGCCATTTTTGTCTGTTTCCCTTTGGTAGCCTTAATGTGTGTGTGTGTGTGTATTGGGTTTTTACAGACGTGTATCAATCAGATATGATTATTTACGTCTGGGGACCGACCTTTAACGTCACCATCCGAAAGACGTGACTCAGTTTCGAACCTGCGTCCTCGGCTGAATCAGTTTGTAACTTCCACTGTTAGCTGGATTACAGGCGCACGCCACAACGCCTAGTTGGTAGCCTTAATAGTTAGGTTTGACTGTATATATTAATATCTCTGCCTATCACAGATCTTAAATACCAAGCTGAGTGTATATTGATATTGCTTTTCGTCACTAGAACACATTCAGGATATTTTTTTTCTTCTCATTTCCACATAACAATCACTGTATAATTCTGATATAGTTATGCAGTACCTGTACCATACATCATATCACCAATAAGTACAGGCAGCTGAATAAAATAATGGTCACAACACGGAATAGGTTATTGACAGAATGGGAACACTTTACGTAGCCGAATGAAGATTATAGGCCTAACCAATATAAACGTCTCTTGAATGATGTGCCATTAAATAAATATATATTTAAACATATATATGCACTATGAAAATAAGAGTTAAAGAGCTCATTCGAGTACAGCATAAAATATCGCTATTAAACATTAGTCTCTTTGACGATTGACGCACTAGATGGCGCTATTACAAAAATAAAGAATCCGACACAAACTATTCTCTTCTCAAAAAGCTGTGTTTTCAGCTGTTTTCCCTATAGATTTCTTTTTAAATCCATTGATGGGTAAAGGGTATCGCTATCTGTAAGTTATTCAATTCTAATTAAATTATTTTTTGGGCAGAATACAACAACAAGTTATTTTTAGGATGGTGATCGATTTAACGACATTTTTTCTTGCCCATATCTAAGCACAAACATTTTAGAGCTTGGTGCTAGGATAACATTTGAGATCACCGCGTCTCTGTTTTGAGCAATTCTTCCTATTCGGGATTTTAACTTTAGGGTGTCGTAGTCGGGGGGGGGGGGGCGGTAAATTTAACCAGAGATGCGAAGATCGTGGGTTCGAGCCCCGGCGCGGCACTAGTATCCTTTGGAAAGACATTAATCTACTTTTGCCTCTCTCCACCCAGATATTAAATGGATACCGGTATGAATGAATTTTCTTGAATGTTGTCAGCACCAAAATCGGTAGCCTATAGCAGAGCCGGGGGTGGGGGTGGGGTGTATTGCCTTGAGCATCGTTTGTGATGGATATGTGCGCTTTAAAAATGTCCAGTATTAGTACATGTATTATCATTTCTACCAAAATCTTGCGTTCTCCTTGAGTTTTTCATTACAAGACTGAGAAGAGGTGGGTGAGAGGGGGCGGTCACACTGGCCAAACTCGTATAATACAACTAACGATAAATTACATTTTGTGTTGAAAGAAAAACGTACATATCATTTTAGCGTGGAATGGAGACATGGAAATTTTGAGAGATTCTGAGAAACAGAGAGACAGAGGAATAGAGGGATGGGGGGCGACAAGAATACTGACGAAAAATCATATAAAACAAGGCGTTGAAACTTTGAATCGGAATGAACACCTTTTCATCGTTGTGCGGCCACAGTACTTGCCTTTTAAAGATACTATGTCCCTTTTGCAGCCAACATCAAATTCTGTAGAACTTTGCAGGAATTATGAATATGTCATGTATGTCCTATCTGTGAAATTTAAACGTTAGCAGTGTCCTAATATTCAAATTATGCAAGGAAACCTGTTTACTTGCTAGACTTCACTGTCAGACACTATTGAGTGACTGACTGGCTTTTTTCATCTTTGGTAATAACATACATAAAATGAGCTGTAAAGGGTACATGAGCATTTGTCTACATCAATAACCCACTTCTTGTAATGGCCAAAATTAAACTGATTGAATCTTTGCGCAGCATAAAACGTACGACCATTCGGTACAATGGTCTGAAAAATCAGACTATTACTAACTGGCTCTATAGCTCCTAAGTCGATTCGACAACTAATAGTCGTTATTTCCCACTTAAAGACATTTTCAAACCCCCCTTTTTTTAGGGAAGTTCTAAATTAGTATTGTCTTTCAAATGCCGTTGGAATTTAACCTTTTCATTTTTTGGCCTGCAAATGGGACATAGTACCTTTAAGACAATAAAGGTTCTCGGGATAAGGGAAAAGGGGGGGGGGGGCGCTTTACATTTTCTCCTTGATTACGTTTATGCTTTTAGGCACATTCTTGACTTGTTTACATTATCTTATATCAATCACCAAATCTAACCTGAATTAGTAACGATGTAATAAGCATCACCTAACGCCCTGAAAATCACTCTTCTTTCATGATAATATACTTTCAAAGTTATAATTTCTATTTATGCTCGTGGTAGGCATATTAAGACAAATTTATTACCGCTAGAGAATATACAAAGTGAGAGACAATATCACACCAATCATCATCATTCTTTCTGCGGTTACTTAATCATTGAGTACCCCGCCTCCGTGGTTAGCACTACAGGGTATGTCAAAAAAAAATCACCTTTATATAATTGCGATGTGTGTCCTCATGAAAGTATCTCTATTAAGAATAGTACCCCTGCCAACTATATCCGGATAGCTATCCCGTAGGAAAACTAATAGGACAAGTATCTTGGGAAAATTATACCATCTTAAAAATTACTAATTATCCCAGATATGTTAGGGGGACTTAAACACGTAAAAATCATTTGTCATTGATTTTATATATGTTGTTTTACAGTGGATTTTTTCTTCATAAAACCAAGATTTGCCCGGAACAGATTTCTTTTCTTGAATCACTAAAGGCCGTGATAATATTTACATACATTAATAATAACATTACTTTAAGTATTTGATTTAACATTCTCAATTTTTCATTCAAAATATTCAATAGTCATGATAGAAATTTGTATTAATCAGTAAATGAAAGAAGAAAAGTAAATGAACACGTTAGTTACTATCATTATGATGTCTCGATCCTCATTACCCACAAATTTTTTTCATCTTTTTTTTCTTTGTACGCCCTGTACGAAGTGACGTCTCAATGCACGCATTTATCACTTTTGCTATTAATATTTCATCCCCTGCCTACGGTAAATTTTTATTTCCGTCATTATTGCGCAAACATCATCTCCTTCATTTCAAAATCAGAGAAATATGCTCCCTTGATAGGAAAATGATATTGAGTTGATCGCTTCGAAATTAATTATTCAAAAATTGGGACTCAAATTTCGATTATTTCTTGGCCCTGTCATCCCGAGATGGGGAAATCCGAGCACTTATTTCTGTTTCTGTCTCTCTTTTTTCTTAACGAGTTTCTACCCCATTCTCTCTCTCTCTCTCTCTATCTCTCTATATATATATATATATATACATATATATATATATATATATATATACATGTATATATGTCTCTCTCTCTCTCTCTCTTGCCCTTTCTATTTCTTTCTCTCTCTCTCTCTCCTCTCTCTCTCTCTCTCACTTTTTCTTTCTCTTTCTTTCTTTCTCTCTCTCTCTCTCTCCTCATTTCTTTGGTATCTCTCTTTCTCTAACTTATTCTGGCCGTTATCTTTGTCCCTTTCATTCATCTCTCCATTCTCTCTCTCTCTCTCTCTCTCTCTCTTTCGCTCCCCTCTCTATAGCTATCTACCTCCCCTTCTCTCCCTTTCTCTCCCGCTCTTACTCTCTCTTCCCCCTCCCCTCTCTCTCTCTCTCTCTCTCTCTCACCCACTCGTTCTTGCACAATTCATTTCGTATTTATTTCATTTCCAACAGAAAGATAAACAAAGGCATTACATATATTATTAAATAAAGTAAATCTTGATAGGTATACAAATACACTGTATGAACATAATAACATTATTACAAGAAATTCTTTAATTTCTGAGGAAATGGGGGGATCCACTAAAAAGCAGTGCTTGTAGTTTGTGGATCCCCCAGAAAGAAGGAAATAAAACTTGTTTCAAATTGTGCCTACGAGGACCTGGAAAACACAAGACAATATTAAAGAACGACAACCACGAAACGACAAGGACAAGGAAAAAATATAAAAGAAGAAGAAAGGGGGAGGAAGAAGGAAGAAGAAGGAAGAAGGAAGTAGCATGCAGGACAAAAATCATGACCGAAGAAGAGGTAGTTATATTGGTGATTCTGGGAAGGTAAGATCATAAGAACAAATAAATATTCGATTAATCGAGCAGAGGGCATCGCTCTCCCCATCTCTTAATCTTCAATTCTATCTTCCATTTCTTTCCCTCCTTCTTTTCATTTGTCTCTTAATCTTTTCTTTTCTCATTCCTTCCCACCCGCCCCCTTATTTTCTTTAATTCCCTTAGCTATCTCCTTTCATTAGATCCTTGGATTAATATAGATATCGGTTAGAAAGTGAGGTCAAAGAAATTTGACAAGTGAAATTATGGACCCCCCGAACTTACGAGCTATACCCTCTCGATAGGATGGTAAGTGTCAATTTATCATTGCTTCACGCATGCGTAACCATTCACCCTTTTCGCTTGACTGAAATTACCGCCAATTTCCCCGCCTGCTTTCATTCGTGTGAGCGAACTCAATGTCGTATATATACAGGGGCACACTATTCGAGTGGTGAATAAGTAAAACAAAAAGAAAGGAAAAGCGTGAAAAGAGAGGAAGGAAAGGGAAAATGGGAGAATTGGGACGAGAAAGAAGACACCTGGGTTTCTCCCCACACCCCGCTCAATCAGTAACGCTTCAAATTTGCATTTCATTTTCTGAGTAAGATAGGTCCCCCCATCGACCCAGTGCCCCCTTGATGGGTCGACTCATGCTACGCCACTGCTCGAAACCAACCCCGATAAAGTAACACCATATGATATCACACAGACGGAATTTCAATTTGGCTTTGATTTTTTTTTTTTTTAAACTTATCTTTTACTTTATTCCGATGTTGACGAAAAATGAAACGATACCCCATTATCATAGCTAGTAATTAATGAATACCAAACTAAACCTCAACCTCAAAAATGGTGTAGAAAAATTTCGATTGCAAATGTCCAGTAAACGTATTCTATTTAAGTAATTAGATAGTTCTGATACAAAAATTGTCATAATTGTTGTTATTATTCTTATTATTTCTATTATTATTGTTGTTGTTATTGTTAAGATTAACATCACAATCAACGTTTACTTTATGATAATCATTATGTGTTTTTACCATTCTCATAATGAGGAGTTACAAAATAGTCACAATCTTTACCAAAATCTTCACCAATAAGGTTTTAAAAAGAAGAAGTTATTAAAATACATGAATTCAATTTTGTGGTACGATATAGGCCTAATTATTTCTTTACCAACATCAATTGCATTTTTAAATATCAGATTATACTCTGATCGTGAGTGCTATGTGTCTAAATTGTTATTGACTTGTTCCCAAATTAACGAAATTGGCGGGGGTGTCCCATTTGTGCAGTGGAGTGTCCTGTGGTGTTTGTACTATTGGGACGTAATCATGACGTCACGGATGAACGAATAGAGGTCTTTAATTGCATCTTGTCCTTCAGAACCAATTAAAACGTCAAAGCGTGTTACAAACAATGATGATGATTACAGAGATAGAGATAATTAGTTATTTTATTGCGATCAGTGTCTCTTTGTTTCTGCGAAAATGGGTTCTTTAATAAAAAGCAAAAACATTACCCTAATTTCTCTCATCGTCTGTCTTCCTCTATTATACCCCTCTATCTGTCTCTCTCTCTCTCTCTCTCTGCCCCACTCCCTCTCTGTTATCCCTCTCCCTATCTCTCTCCGTCTCTCTCTCTCTTTCCCTTTCCCCCTCTCTCTCTCTCCCTCTCTCCGTCTCTATTATTCAACCTCTCTGCTACCCCTCTCCCTATCTCTCTCCTCTCCTCTCCTTTTCCCTCCCTCCCCTCTCTCTTTCTTTTATTGCTCTATTTCTTTCTTGAAATGAATTGAAATAGGCCTCCTTTAGAACTGGGCACATCAGAGCCTACCCACAAATTATTCATTAAGCATATTCTAAAAACAAAATCTGTCATTGTATGAGCCACAATTGATAAATGTAGACGCCGTGAATTTATGAGGTGAGGGAAAATGGAGAAAGAAATCATTCAAAACTTAATTTTGTTTTAGGGGATCCGACTGTAATATCCGATAAAATATTATACCATTAATTGGTAGATCACAGCTTCATAACTACGCTACGTGGCCATGAATGATTACGTAATGACCCAGTAATGTGTGAAAATAATGGTGATAATATAAATGCAGCGTGAAGTGATGATTCTTCTGAATATGACTCCGGTGGTATTGGCTCGCTACCTCAAGGGAATGGCGTGTTATATACCGTAACCACCGAATTTATCATCACTTAATTAGCATTCCATAAAAATGAAGTAGCCACACCAATTTCGTAGATTCTGTGAAGGCATAGTTTTCTCATTAAAAAAAAAAGGAATAATTTCCCTCATTATGGCATTGTTAGGTTATGATATTTATTGCACAATTATTATCCTACCAGGTTTTGGTTTGCAATTTACCAAATCCGGGTGTTTTTAACAGGATTCTGAGAAAATGAAAGTGATACTCCGTTAGTTGTGAATTTCCTGTGTTTTGACATAATGGGACTTTGAAGGGAAAAAGTTAGCTCATAATGGACGAAACATTACAATAATAAGTATAGGAATTCATTTACTCTACCTCTCCATTACCAGAAACCTTTCAAAGGCAATTTTTTAAAATGATATACAATCTAAAATTTAAAAAACGTAAACGAATTGAGAAGATGACTTACCAATTGAAAGAAATGTGATAAACCCCTGTCTACTGCTGAAGTAAACTTAGCGAAGGACGGACGAATGATCGCGTCGTCTTCTCAGAAAAACTGTTCAGCTCAACTCTAATGATTGTATCCGGGGGAGACAGGCCTATCCTGTTAATTGAACTGAGTCTCTACTCTTTCACACAACTCGAATTGATAAAAGAAGTGGTCGAACTCTTGCAATATTATTGCCACGCTCTGTCTTCGAAAGAATGCAAGGGGGTTATGAGCTGAGTGTCTAAAATAACCGATACCATCCAGCTATCGATAAGAGTGAGGGGGCGGTCCTATCATCATGAAGAATAATTAAACGAAGCAGTTCTATAAAACTAATTCGGTGGCGGGGAGGGGGCGTTGGGGGTTCTTGCATTTATTTTCTGCATGTGCCTCGCTTGAACTCAGATGCGGTACTAGACAAATATTTGGAGAGGGGGCTGGGCGGGGATTGGGGTTCTTGCATTAATTTGTATACTTGTACCTCGTTTATTTTAATTTTGTCATAATCAAGAAAATGGGGGTGAGCCCTAAAGCCCCTCAGGAACCGCCACTGGGATTACCAGAAGAAAACGAAATTATAATCTTGTGAATGATAGACAGTGGCGATCCAAGGCTATGGACCGCAGTAATTAATACTTCGTGATACCTTCGTTTACATACGAACTTCAATAGAGTAGCCCCCCACCCCTACCCCGGGCGGATCTGGGATTTTCCTCACATATTTTGGTCAGATTCGTTTCAAAGCATTTCATACAAAGCAGCTGATAGAGAGAGAGAGAGAGAGAGAGAGAGAGAGAGAGAGAGAGAGCGGAAAATGTCATTTCAATGCATTTGTCATCGAATTCACATAACATCAGGACATTATCATATCAACACTTTTTCCCCCTCTCCTGATTCGCACTAAATTGCTTTTCTGACAAAATAATCAACGAAATCATCAATCTTTCTGCCGCGGTGGTGGCACCATTATACTCACGCCCATTATAGTACACGGTGCGTGGTCGGAATGCTACTACCACCACAGAGTGATGTCGGCGAGATGGCCGTGACATTAAACTTCGGAAATGAAGCAAAATACCCGAAAGAAACGATTTCATCCCATCTTCTGCCCATTAAAGACAATCTTGAGGAAGAGTGACGTAGGTATGGGGGCATGGGGGCGCCCCTCCCTGTCAATACACTTGAACCAAACTTGTCTAATGATTTCCGATAACTAAAGCTAGCGTTAAAAGCCCCAAAATTTAAGGCATTTAGAAGCGCATATAGAGATGTATCTTTAATAATATAATAATAATAATAAGACGGTGCTTATAAAGTGCTTTCCACCCAAGTCTCTAACCGCTATAGGTGCATGGGCTATAGGCCTATATATACAAGAACGGACTATCATTTTTATTGTCGTATCAAACAACAAAAACAGTCGCATAAAGATAAGATTACATTTTAATAAACTGCAATGATTTGACTGCTCTAATTTTCAAATTGTATGTACTTATGTACAATTTTTAGGAGCACAGAGGACTCAGTTTTGATGAATTTTGTCAATCTATTGCTAATACCAGACACATACTAGCGAACAAATTGTCCCAGAGGCGTCGATAGAGGGAGTGTGTGGGGATGTGATCCTCCTCCCCTCATGAACAAATTTGATTATCTGTCGGATAATTTCAAAATCCGACCACCTTCATTTCCTTGTGGGCAAATTTGAACCTTCTTTGCTACCTGTTCGGAATATTGGTCACACCCCTGGCGCCCCCCCCCCTCCCTTTAAAAATTGTCTGTCGTCACCCCCGAATGACGCACTACTTAAGACAGCTCTGTTTCACCATGGTAGTAGGTCCATGGTTTCACTCCTTCATCTGCTATTTATAGGGAAAATGTGTTTCTGCACATGCCAAGCCCTCCATTTAGACGCAGTCGTTTTCGCGTCATTTTCACGGTCACTGAAAATTGACAAAACATCATTCAAAATACACTTTCCCTGATTCTCAAGTATTCCATTTTGATGGACATATAGGGAGTCCATGGGGTCAACGAGATGACCAAAGTAACACATATTATCAAGCACGATTATTTTATTTTGAGAATCCAATTTCTTTATTAAAATTAGAGGTAAGGTGAAGTTGATGATGCACAAAAATACAGAGAAAAATGTCGAAATTAGACGTGTAAGATATCGAGAAGGGTAAGATTTTAAACACAAATTAAACGAGAGCCATGTCCGTCTATCCTCTCTCTCTCTCTCTCTTTCTCTCTCCCTCTTTCTTTCTCCCTCTTTCTCTCTCTCTCTCTCTCACTTTCTCTGTCTCTCTGTCTGTCTGTCTCTCTCTCTTTCTCTCTCCCTCTTTCTTTCTCTCTCTCACTTTCTCTGTCTGTCTGTCTGTCTGTTTCTGTCTCTCTTTCTCTCTCTCTCTCTCTCTCTCTCTCTCTCTTTTCTCTCTCTCCCTTCCTCTGTCTTCTAAATGGGTTTCGTATTTATCAAGTTTTGTTATTCCAAAAATAAAAAGGTAAATGATTCGGAAGGTGAAAATGAAGTAGAACCGTGTTTCATTTTCAGAATAAAAATATGACCTCCGTAATCGCAAAGCCTCGGATATACGAGACTCAATGTACTCCGGGTACTCCCGCCCCCCTCCGTGCCCCTACCTCTTCTGTGCCATGAGTTAAAAGTTACAAAAGACGGGTTTACTAACATTTTAAATGTATAAATGTTTCTTCCTGAGGACCTAGTCATGAGATATTCCACTACCCTGTTATGAATGAATAAACTACAATACTTGAAATCCAGTCTGCATACATTATTTGTTGCTATGTCGGGCAAGCCTCGGGCAAGCATTCCGGTTTTCATGAACAACCTTTATTTAAAATGTATGCATTAAATATTAATGTGTAAGTAAACCGGTCTGTTCTCTTTAATATGCGAGTAGGCCTACATGTGTTTATGATTGACGGCTTTTTAAAGCCCCACTGTACTACTTGTAGCTACTTGCTCCCTCTACATAGAATACAATGCCTTAGCGGTGCCCTTTAGTCCCCCATGCTCCTCTTTTTCTTATGTTAATTGAGAGCTGAGTTGATGAGATAACCACCTGTCAGTGACCACCAGGGGCGGCGATTTCTTTTCATGACCGGGGGACGAGGAAGCAGTGGCGTAATGACCCAAAACTTTTTTTTGGGGGGGGGGGCAGAAGAAAAAAATCTGCATCACCACCATTCTTACATGTTATATGAAGGCCCCGATGAACGTTTTTCAAAGGGGGGGGGGCTAAAGTATTTACAATCAGGTAGAGCAAAGCAAGTGTAGCGTAAATAAAATTATTGACGCGGGGTCCAGCCCCGGCGGGGGTCAAGGGCAGAGCCCCATGAAGCTCAGGGTTTTAGGCATTTAATTAAGGTCAGATGAGCAACCAGGGGCCCGACTTAGGGCCCTGGTGGGTCAGGGGCGGAACCCCCGGAAGCTCAGGGGTTTTAGGCATTTAATTACGGTCAGATGAGCAACCAGGGGCACGCTTTTGGGCCATTGGTGGGGTCCAGGGGGAAGAGCCCCATGAAGCTCAGGGGTTTTAGGCATTTAATTAAGGTCAGATGAGCAACCAGGGGCCCGACTTAGGGCCCCTGGTGGGGTCCAGGGGCGGAACCCCCGGAAGCTCAGGGGTTTTAGGCATTTAATTACGGTCAGATGAGCATTCAGGGGACCGCCTTAGGGCCCTAATGGGGTCCAGGGGGCGGAAGCTCAAGGAAAAATCATGCCATTTCAGAAACATTTGTAAATCACTGGTATGGAATTAGAAATAAACCACATATATTAATTTTATTGGGGGGCAACTGCCCCCAAGCCCCCCATCAGTTCGCCAGCGCGAGGGAGCATAGTGAACGAGAGGGGTGAAGGTGACGGAAGTGACTAACCCTCACAGTTTTGAAGTTTTGTTGTATTAAAAAAACTATAGTATAAAAACATATTTTTTTCACACTTCACTTTTATACAATATCTATTGTACATTTTGAAGGATATTATGCGAGGGAGCGTAGCTCCCGAGTGAGAAGATTTTTGCATTTTATTTGTCCAAACACTGCATTCTTGGGCCCTCCAGAGCCTAAAGGGCTGTTGCAGTCTTCAGTCAGTATTTGCTATACATTTTTTTTTGCACTTTTTCAAATTTTCCGGGGGGGACGATCCCCCCTAAAAAAAAAATCGAGGGGGGACGTGTCCCCCCGTCCCCCCGGGATCGCCGCCCCTGGTGACCACGCTGGGAGGTCTAATACATCCTGGCCAAACTAATGCAGCAGACAGGTTTTAAGTGATTATCGCTGCTGTATTTTTGTGTCTCATCTATATTTTTCCGCCCCAGGGCTTACTATCCACCAACAAGATTACGTCAAGTCAATTTTTAATTTAAAATATCAAATGAAATGGAAATTCTATTAATGGGCAACGAACTCTGCCTCGCACCATCATTGACATGCACCAGAGGTCTATTGTGACGTCATCTTACATGGTATGACGTAGTCATGAATGATAGGATTGGGAGTTTGTGGATATTTGAATGGACCTTGAAAGTATTAAAGGTTCGCTGTCGCATCCATGAGTCTTCTTTTCTTCCGCCATTTCCACTCATTCTATGTGGCCTGATGTCAACGGTGGTAAATGTATCTACGAGTAGAATAGAGGGGCGGCGAGGCCATTTATGGTGGTGGTGGTGATGATGGTGATGATGATGCTGCTGCTGGTGGTGGTGGTGGTGGTGGTGATGATGATGGTAATGATAATGATGATGATGGTGGTGGTGGTGGTGGTGGCAATGGTAACGATGATGATGGTGGTGATGGTGATGGTGCTGACGGTGGTAGTGACGGTGGTTCTGGTGGCGGTGGTGGTGGCGATGGTGATGTTGACAATGATGGTTGTGACAATGATGGCGATGATGATGATGTGAATAGTCGCGGTCCCAAAGATGATTTTGAGGGTTTATTGCCGTTCGGTCCACTACTAGTTCGTCTACTACCCAATTGGGCCATTCCCATATGGTCTACACCAAGCCAGTCTACTATCCACACGGTCCAATAATCATTTCGTCTACTTATCATTTGGTCTAATGATCATTGAGCCTAATAGTCAGTAGGTCCAATTTCCATTTGGTCTAATCTGTAAAAAAAGTCTACTACCCATTTGGTCTAATTCCCAGTTTGTCTAAAGCCCATTTCGTCTACCATCCATAAGGTCTAATGACATTACCCTAATTTCTTTCATCGCCTGTCTTCCTCTATTACCCCTTCTCTATCTCTCCCTCCCCATCTCTCTCTCTGTCTTTCTCTGTCTGTCTGTCTATGTCTGTCTCTGTGTGTCTCTCTCTGTCTCTCTGTCTCCCTCTTTCTCTCTTTCTGTCGCTCTCTCTGTTTCTCTGTGTCTCTCTACCTCTGTCTTTCTCCCTATTTCTTTCTCTCTCTCTTCCTCTCAGTCTGTTTCTCTTTCTCTCTCCGCCCCCTCTCTCTCTCTCTCTCTCTCTCTCTCTCTCTCTCTTTCTATCTTTCCCACAATCTCCCTGTACCATTCAACCCCTCTCTGCCCCACTCCTCTCTCCTACCCCTCTTTTTTAATTATCTCTCTCCTCTCCTCTTCTTTTCCATCCCCTCTTCTCTTTTCTCTATCTTATATCGCTCTTTCTATTTCTCTCTTGAAATACATTGAAAGAGGCCTACCGTTTTTATTAGAACTGGGCACACCAGAGCCTGCCTACAGTTGCTGCAGGACCTGATTATCAGACCAAAGGTATGCAGAAGGAAAAATGATTAGTAGGCAAATCCTCCAAAAAGTATTATTAGACCAAATGATAATAACCCGTCATCGGTCAAGCAATAACCTTTTGTTCTGCCAATTAAAAAGGAGGTATATGCCTACATTACAGCTAACCTTTCGAGCATCTTTTTTGTTGTTGCTATTTCGCCGTGCCAATTATTAATAAAACAATCAGTTATTTTCATTGAATCCTTCAAAATTTATAACTGCCTTCATTAAACATGTAAATCACCTGTCATATGCAATTAAGAAATATGCCTAATTTTGTTAAACATTTCCAAGGTGCACTGTTGCGGGTATTAATCATTATTTATTGTTGTTGTTGTTCTTAGAATTTGTTCGAAGGGATATGGTAATGTACATGGTAAATGATATTTCATTATTAGCCTTCCTGTGAATCTTTAACACCGTGAAGTTGATTTTGACGTAATTTCATTTAATCAAAATTAAAGCGGAGAGAACTAAAAAGAACTAAGAGGAGCAACTTAGTTGTTCATTGTAAAAAATACCTCTCTTCCATTAAAAAATTCTCTCCCTTTATCGTCTTCTAACAACTCTTTTATTTCTTCCATTCAAAATCACTTACCTTTTTATATCTCTATACCTTCAAAATCTCTTAATTTATTATCTTCTCACATTCTCACATGCACTCTTTTTTTTTCTCCTCTCTTTCAAATGATCTCACTCCCTTTCATTGAAACATTCTCTCCCGTTATCATCTCCTCTTATTTTCGCTAAATCTTTATCTAAGTCTTCCTTTCAAAATTTAGTACTCTATCATACATTTGGTTGTTCTTTGTTTTAGGGTTTTTTTTGGTTTCGAACCCGGGTCGCCGAATTACGAGACCACTGCTCTACCAGCTGAGCTATTTCACTTGAAATCAATATAAATTTTTGGTTGTGGTGGTTAATTTAACTGACTGCTAAGAAGGCATAAATGCTTGTTGGTAAGCAACCAGAGGACCACCGGCTTTAGGTCCTGTCCGAGGGACCTGGTAATGCCTTACCAAAGGGCTCTAGCGCATCGACTTGGTTTCGAACCCGGGTCGCCGAATTACGAGACCAGCTGAGCTATCGCGCCTCCTCCATCTATCTTCTCACATTCTCTCATTATTATATCTTCCTTTCGAATTCTCCTACTAAATTATACATGTCTTTCATAAAAACTTCTCTCAATTTCGCTTCTCCATACGTTCTTATGTGTTGTGTATTTATTTTCTCTTTACTCTTTACACAAACAGAATTGACATAATAGTAATTGAAACTAAATTAATACACTTCAGACAAACATTTAATCAATAATGCTACTATTTCAATGAAGTAAGAAAATTACTCATCCTGTAAGAGTGGCAACACCCATTGTATCAAGTTTGCCTATTTTACATCAGCTTTACTTACAATAAATATTGTTATTAATTTGGAAAATAATAGCAATAGTAATAGCAATAATAATAATAATAATAATAATAATAATAATAGTCAGACTTCAGGTCTAAGTATCATTTCAGTTTCTGAAAGCCAGGTTTAGTTAAACCCGGGTTTAAGTCTAGTCTAATTAAGTCAAGGTTTAACTACCATGGAGATGTCGTCTGCTTCTACTGCACATGCTCAGTAGTCATATCAATTCCTTTCATAGCAAAAGCGCTCCTCACAATTTCTGTAAATTTGGCAGTTTAACGCTACGCGTACCGCCTTGACCGGACTGTGCGGTATCTGTGCAGTTCTGTGTGTAGAGAGGTCGGGCCGTATTCATTATTTCTTGGGGGTGCATAAATTGCTCTAATTATACGTACGCGTGTAATGCGCACTTGCACTGTAATGCATTATAATTTTATACTTGGCACTAAACCCATCCCACTCATTGTTCCCCTATTTTCATAATGGTACTGACCCAATGAAAAATAGTCGATGCTGCTTCATATTTATTTTTTTAGATTTCTCAATCTCAGATATAGTCTATACATTTTTTTTTGTACAGTAAATGATCCCAAATCTCAATGGTATATGAAGTGATAATGTCATGAAGAGCATCACATATTTACATACTTTACTAAAATTAGCTTAATTTCATTGCTAGAATCAAACTCTTCGAAGAAAAGATCTAAAACAAAGACAAAGTCAAGAACACCAATTCGCTCTTTCTCCGTCCACATCTACAGTAGATTTGATATACATACTACGTTGTGCTGCTGCGCTGGTCGGGATTAGTCTGAACTTTTTAACAAGTTAGTACTACTCCATTTATCTTCTTTTCCAATACTTTCAGGCAAAGCAAATGATAGGTCAAAATAAAAAAAATATTAATTTTTATGTAAACATATATTTGTAATATTTACATTTACCGAAAAAGGGTCAAAAGGCCCGGTCAAAAGGTTGCAGTAAAGACTCTCGAGTTCAGACAAGTAAGATGTATAATGTAGTGCAGTGCGCTCGTACGCGCTGCGCTAGCCTGCGTGTGTACATGTACTGTACTTATGCATGTTCAGTTATGTGTATGCATAGCATTACGTACATGTATGCATACACGGCTAGCTGGCACAAAACCCTGGGTCGGGCTTCTAAAATGGGACATGAAGCATGATTTGACATGAAAATTGACGGGGCTAAAATGAACCAATCAAAATGAGCTTTATATGTATGAAAAGCTTACGTATCATATGTCATTGTCTGGGATTGAGGATTTACAAATTTGACGCAAAACGCGTTGCTGCAAAGTTGAAGATTGGTATATTGAAAGGCAATCGAGCACAGTGCGACCGATCAATGGACATTATGTATGAGAAAGTAAAAAAAGTTAAATGGATTGTAAAGTTCAACGTCAAAATGACGGAGGTTTTTTTTCAAGTAAGGGCATGGTTTTACATGGAATGTAAAGGAAATGTTTCTTCTTCTCATATCTCGATTGAGGATATTATACTCAATTTCGATTTTTAATGGTAAAGAAAAGTGTAAAAAGATGTCGAGAATTTTACAATATGTCATGTAATATAAAATGCGCGCGGGTCGGTTGATCTCCCAAAAGGAGCGCGAAGGAATTGATATGCAGCTCACCCATCTTCCAGAGTAGCTGCTATAGCTGGATTTCGTGCTGCAAAATTAATAATTTCAATTCAAAATATCTGACATAAAAAAATCTCTTTCGAAGCAACCGATGAACGTTACGGCGTGATCTTTTGTTTGTTTTACCCTTTGATTTATTGTAAAACTGCTGAAAAATTCTGAATCTATAGGCCTAGATGTCTAAGGGTGGAATAATACGTGCCTTCACGGTTGTTTCAACGCAAAGCATGCCGGGACAGATTTTAAGTACGGCAGTAGATTTTCATCTTCGCCGCGATCAGCTGTTCCATTGCCAACAACGGGATTTTTATCCCGTCGAATCAACATCATAATCTTGTACAGGATGCGTTATTCTGCAGTGATTTTCTTTCATTCCAGTATCATTTGTACAGTAAGAAACCAAAGTTTGTGATTGTGTATTGTTATGACGATCCTTCAAAAATAAAGCTGATAATACGAAGTAAAGTGGGCTAATGAGAGTGCGTTCCTTGGTATGAATATGTAGTCCCATATGTTCAAATGTGTGTGTGTGAAGTTTGGGTCGGTGGTTTGCCTTTTTAAGCTGCTAAACATTCGTGTTTTAGGTTGAAGGATATCGTCATAAAAATACATAATCACAGACTTTGGTTTATTACCGTACAAATGATACTGGAATGAAAGAAAATCACTGCAGAATAACGGATCCTGTACAAGATTATGATGTCGTGTTGATTCGACAGGATAACATTCCCGTTGTTGGCAATGGAACAGCTGATCGCGGCGAAGGTGAAATCTATACTGCCGTACTTAAAATCTGTCCCGGCATGCTTTGCGTTGAAACAACCGTGAAGGCACGTATTGGCCTTTAAAAATATTAAATAAATAATCGATACAAAACTCGGTAATTCTACAATTTCTGCCCAGATTAGTCAAAACTTCCAGAACATCATCAAAATGCTCTAAATAAGATTAAAATGACTAAAAGAGAAACTAAAAATGATCAAAAATACCTTCTTGATGCAGAATAACTAGTCCATGCAAGGTCAACATTGAAGCTCATTTGGTTGAATTTGAGTCGTTTTTTTAGGACAATGCGATCCTTTTTCGAACCGACGGTTGTACATCACAGTTATGTGGTGTACACGTATGGCCGGGTATCGCGATCCCCTTCTCGGCCACCGTGCGCGCATATCATTCGATCGTGCGCGCATTCGTTCGTACGTACACGTACACACGGTTAGAAAACGTAATGCATTGTCCTAACAAAACGCCTAAAATTCGACCAAATGAGCTTCAATGTTGACCTTGGACTAGTTATTCTGCATCAAGAAGGTATTTTTGATCATTTTTAGTTTCTCTTTTATTAGTAATTTTAATCTTATTTAGATGTAGATCTAGCCTAGTGCATTTTTAGGATGTTCTAACTTCTGGATGTTTTGACATCAATCATATTTTAATCTGGGCAGGAATTGTACAGTTACCCAAAACTCTTCTAGATTTCCGGTTTAATACGCTCGTTGGCTCTTAATTAATCCATGATTGCCTTATAAATATAAATCTAGTTCTACATGAATTTACTCCTAACTCTAAATCCAACGTACCTTACAATTTTATTTTAACTCGCATTTGTTTACATCGTTGGGACGCAATTCGAAAATGTGCATTGCATTCACGGCTTCAAACTACGTGAACATAACGTCAAACTATATGCAATGGGGCTACTATATTTGTTTTTCTCTGCAACAAAGTGATACGTGTTGATTTACTTTGGCAACTTTTTACTTTCAAGGATTGTCGTACTATACAAATCACACAAACTTATATAAAATATAAAATTTTAAGATTTAGAAAATTGTAGGCATAAAGATTAAATAAGCAAATAAAGTATCCAAATTAATGTTCAAACTTCATGCCGAAGGCATAAAATCGCAAGGCGCACTTTCATCCGCACGCGATGTGTGTGTGTCTCTCCAGTGTTGGAGTCGGCTAGCTAGCAATTAAGTAGGTGGTCTGCAAATCGCTGTTTATTTGGTAAAACGACAGCGATGCAAAAATTCATCGTCGCCAAAATGTGAAAGGGTTTTTTTCTTTCCACAAGAGGTCTCTCCGGTCTCATTATTTGCAATAATTCGTCGTAATGGTGTCTTCTTCTCTGACTTAAGCCAGACTTAAACTAGGTGTACCCCAGGTTTAAATATGTGTACAATTTCTACGAAGTTAGACCAGGCTTAAACCTAGGTTTAAGTTAAACCTGACTTCAGAAACGCAATTTTAAACCTAGGTTTAAATCTGAGAGTTAGGCGAGGCTTAGACTAGAATTAAACCTAGGTTTAAAGTTAAACCTGACTTCAGAATACGGGCCATTGACTTTCCAGAATGGGCAATAATATTTGTTCCTTGATTTACTGTTTTTTACACACAAAATCCCATTGACTTTTCTGAGCAGTCAATATTTGTTTTTCGCGCGTAGTTTTGTTGGCTTATCAATTAAACTTAGAGGGCAATACTATTTAAAAATTGCCCTGCTTAGATGTCTCATACGGTTAATAATATAAGATATCGGTAAAACAGTGTCTCCGTTCGTATCACGTGCGAAAAAAGGAAAGATTTAAAAGACGATTATCCAATATTTCCATTGTGTGATGATGAACATTTTTCAAATAAGCAGTTACAAAAAAGGGGGGGGGGGCGAGTACCCATTTTGGGGATGACAGGGGCGTACAACCTCAGATATTCCCAAAATCAATAAATTTCCTCGAGCAATAAAAAAGTGCCCCTTTACTGATTGAAAATGGTGCCCATCCTAACAATAAAATTACGCTGTTCGTATGTTTTTTTTTTATTCCTGCTGTGCCCATTGGACTATACCTTTCCCCATTATCAAATTGTAAGCCGCCCATTACTTTGAATCTCGTTTCAATATCGTCTAACTTGCTCTTTTAAAAATTCAGGCAGTTCTGACAAATGAAAAAGCACTGTTTATTACAGACCCATTCAAGAACTAAAATATGCCTTTTTACCCTCACCATCGACAATATTTCTTTCCACAATACATTATTTTATGTTAAAAATGGTATTAACCTTGCCTTTATTATTTAAAAAAGCTGATCAAAATAATCTTCTCATTCGCTTTTAAGACTTGTGTTTTTTTCAAGTCATGTTTAGTCATGTTTGTATTTGATACTTTGGTATTAACGGTTTCACTCTTTCACCCAAATCAAAAACAATGTTGCTCAGTAAAGAGTGTATATATTAATGTAATCAATGCATCATCGGAAAGCATACTACTTCTACTTTATGAAAGCAAGGAATCTTATTACACACCACTTAGATGTTCATAAAGAAACATAACGCTTTCATGATGAGACACCTCCGAGCAATCATGAGAATTACATGGATGGACAAGACGCATGACCAACAAAGAGATTCTAGAGCGAGCAAACCTGCCTTCTATGGAGGACCTGCTCATCAGGAAAAACCTACGATGGACAGGCCATGTCATCAGGATGCCCTCTGAGAGGTTACCGAAGCAAATACTATTCTCGCAACTACCCGCTGGCGAAAGAGGGATTGGTCGACCACGGCTAGCTTCGCTGCAAGGACACGGTCAAGCGGAACCTTAAGCGAAGGCAAATCGAAATCAAGACTTGGACAACTGCTGCAGGCCAGCGAGCTGTATGGAGAACAGCTGTAAAGTGAAAGTGAAGGCGGTCATTGTCGCTTCGCGACAGACAGCTACTACTACTACTAGATGTTCACAATATCTCTTTATTTTCGATTTTTTTTTCTAGGACGCACTGTATAGTAGATAATTTATAAACCGAGCATCTTACTTTTATATAGATTACCTCATATTTCGCACTAAAACCATATTTGTTTACCTTAACTTTGGAAGATAAAATATCGATTTGTGTCTTTCTATATTCTTTTACCTCGTCTTGAATTAATTATATGGCATGGTGTCATGTATTGTATAAAGTTTTCATTGAAGCAATGCACTTTTTCATTGTAGTCGATTTATTAAGGTAATGATTGTGAAATATAAAATGAAATAAACTTGATAAGCCGTATTACTATAAACTAATTACTCAAGACCACAGACAGATATGTATATTCATATGTATTTGAATATGTATACGTATTATGTATATGTGTTTGTACATGTATATGTATATGTGCGTATGTGTACGTTTATGTGTAACTATATGTCTATGTCTATGTATACGTATTATGTATATGAATATGTGTATGTATATGTAGGTATATGTATACATGTATGTTTATTTGTATCATAGACCCTATAAATACTTTACTACACAAACTGCACTTTTATGTTGTAATCAAATATCTTTGACTTTACATCATTACATGAAGCACTAATTATTATTATACAATGAGTTGGAACAAAGTCTCTTGGCAATAAAAAACAAACCGCCACTAAAGTTAATTACTAATATGATTATTTTTAAATAGCTTGAATGTGAAGATGTAAAGTGCTCCGTCATTCAAACATCATAAATTAACATCTCAGTATTAAACAATCTTTTTAGTGCTGTTCATGTGAAAATTAGTGCATGGAAGGACACTTGTTTTTAAAATCTAACATTCCTAAAGCTCCGATAGAACTTTACAAACAATTAATTCGGGGGTCACTTGCCCCCATCTAGGTGTTCAGATGCGATCAGTGGTGCAACCAGGTAGTATGACAAATTGAAGGAAACAAATCTAATATTTATATCCCCACTTCTTTCTCGCATATGTACCTTAATTGTTTGAAGCAATCATTATCCTTCCAACTACCATATATTTTCGTATTCAAAACACGAATCAAGAATCTAAAACAGTTAACATTACCTAAAAACGAATCTCCCTTAAACCTGCTATATGTAATATTTGATCCGTCTAGCCACCTTGCCTCACTGAGACTTGTGCCGGTCAGCCCCATCCAGTAGTCCTCAAGGGCACCCCCTTTCGAAAAGTCTTTTACGGCTCCATCAAAGATGAAGCTCCCTTCCTCTCGCGACTCGATGAAGACCAGATGGGATCCGTATTGGGAACAAGCTGAAACCGCAGAGGCATGATTCATCTTGCAAGTGCTGAAATTGTAGAACGACCCGCCGTATTCATATTCCACCGGAGGAGATGAGCATGCTTAAAAGATGAAAACAATATGTAAATTACTCAACTTGAAGAAAGTAGACACAGTAATTATTAGGGGAGAAAATGAAATATTCAAAGAAAAATAGAAAATGATGATGATGTTGACGAAAATAATGATAATAATGTGATAAAAATAATGACACTAAATATAGATGCAAAGATTTTAACAAATATATTACAGCTTTAATAATCAATGTCTAAATGAACTCTGCTTATCATTGTTCATATAGTTGAAAGGGGGGGGGGAGAGGGAGGGACAGAGAGAGAGAGAGAAGGAAGGGGGCTATTGTGGCTAGACCCATTATGATAATGATTACATGACGTCATTTCAATGTTTCTCTTACTGGAGTTGGTTTCTTGCGGTGTCGTTGCGTCTGATCGTTCCGGCATCGTGACCGTTGGGCTCGTCGCGGTCTTGGTCTTCGCTTCTATTATCACCGACTCTGAATGGAATTAAAAAAAAAAAAAATTAATGAGGGGAAAAAGGAGCCGGATTCCGGGAATGATTGGGAAGCAGACAGATAGAGAGAAAGAACGTGCCAAGAAGGAAGAACAAGAACAAGAAGAATGTTGTCGTTACACTTGTAGGCAAAAAAATAAATTGAAACATTTAGACTGGCACCCCTTAAGAAATGTGTTAGCGATGCCCGTTATAGGAATGACCGGAAAAAGGGCAGATAAAGACTGAGAGAGAGGGAGAGAAAGAAAAAGGGGGATATAGTGGCTAGACCCATTATGATAATGATCAAATGCATGACGTCATTTCCATGCTACTATTGCTTAGACATACTAGAGGTCGTTGTGTCTGAGCGTTCCGACATCGTAGTCGTAGGGCTCGTCGTAGGCTTGGTCGCCGCTTCCGTCGTTGACTCTGTGATCGCTGGAAGAAGAAAAAAACATAAATATAAAGGTAAATGACGAGGCATAATATTTCCTCTGAAATTATTTTCCCGCCGGCTGTCTCCAGGCGCTCTTGGTCAAGGTAGGGGGATTTGATCAGGGGGAAGAAAAATAGAAATCTGAAAATACTTTTCCTGTTGAAATCCTAATTCTATCAACAAGTTCCGAAAGAGGACCGCCATGTATCTTCTTCCTCTTCTTCTTCTTCTTCTTCTTTAGTTGCAACTACGGAATTTTTGTTTACCTCCTGTAGAAAGTTTCTTCATGTTCTTCGTTCATTAATCCCCCGCCCTCCCCCGATACGCCTAGTATATTACACCTACGTTTATCGCAATGTCTCCCTTGAAACCCACTTGAGCAGTGACAGTTGTAACCTTCCATAGTCTCCTCACACCAGCCGTTTTTACAGAGGTTTTTGCTACAATCTGCGAAATAAGTAATAAACGGGATAAAACTCAATACTGATAAACATTATCATTACATTCTGTTCTGTTTAGCGTGAAAACGTATACATTTTTGGGATTTTGACAAATTAACATACAAAAGATAAGCAAGACTAATGATAACAATTGTTTACCAGGGCTTAAATACATCAAAGGCAATGAAGACAATACTCCATAGCCATTGGATACCCATTTCGTGAGTGTCAGTGCCCCTTCTAAAATACACAGTTTTGCCTGGTGATTTTCACTGCCCTTGCCGACCAAACATTTTTGTTCATTTTTGTTCATTTTTGTTCATTTTCATTTTTTTGTTCATTTTCATTTTTGTTCATTTTTGTTCATTTTTTTTCATCCCCCGTCAATAATTATAATTATTGTTCCTGGCTTTATTTTGTCAAAGGTGTATGGTAAGGGTTAGAGTTGCAATTGGCTTTTAGGTTAGGGTTAGTGTTAGGGTTAGGTATAGCGTTTGTTCCAGTTACCAAATATTGAATTTTATCCAAAAAGATTATTTTCCATATATCAAAATCGGAGAAGTGCATTTTTCATTACTTTCCAGGAATTTGCTTATGTACAAAGACAATATCCTGTGCAAGGGAGAGGTTTATATATCTTTTCAATAACAAGTTATAGCAATCCAAAGTCATTGATTTGATTTCCACAAAAACAACATTTTTGCCCACATTTGTATTAACTGTATGCATATACCTGCATTAGTGTATTAAGGACCTGTTCGGTGTGTATACATCGGGTTTTAAAGATAACTTTTAACTAAAACCTCTAATCACCATGTATTTGGTGTCAAAAGATGTATAATTAAAATACCTTCATCCTGATATCAATTTCAATGAGTGATGTAGTTTGTGAAATATAAATTTTGAGCCAAAAAGGTGCTTTATTGTAGATATTCCTCTGAATTTGGCCAGTATCTCGGTATATTAACTGGACAAAAGTGATTAGAAATTTAGTAGTGCAGAAAGTTCAAAGGATTTGGAGCGCTGAGTGCAAATGATAAGTTCTTCTTCTGTACTCTGGGATGTTTCAGGAAATGTGGACATTGGCAGTTGCCTCCCCCACCCGCCCCCTTCCAGCCGCTTGTCATAATCTTGCCCATTTAGAACATGCCAGACGGTCAATTTGTTATATGGAGCTATATGCGATCTTTACATCTGTGCACATGAAAATTGGTTTCCTTTCCAGCTAGGTTGTCCACCCCCTGGCTCCTGGTCTATAATTATATACCACCCCCTGGCCGATTCGAACAACCGTAAGCCTGGCACATCGGCATCTGGAATAGGCTATTTTCGTAAATTCGTAACATAACCAAATTTAATGCATACGTCTTTGTGAAGTGCCTCGATACAAACTATTTTATTCATCTGATAACAATAACAGTATTTCAACAGTCAGAATGCAAACTGCATATATTTAAGTGTTGCTAGGTAGGGCAAGCCATACTGTTTGTCAAACCTGGCAACGACTAATGTTGCAGTTCGGATTCTATTGCCTATTGAAATACTATTATTCTGACAGGTGAATGAAATATTTTGTATCGAGGCACTTCACAAGGACGTATATAATAATAAAAATAATAATAATAATAATGGTGGCTTCTTATATAGTGCACATGTCCGTCACGTTGTGACACTCCTGGCGCTGCCCCGATTATTACCCTGGCTTTAGCAAGGCAGCCACTGCGGCGCTCTACGAAAATAGCCTATTGTCAGAATGTATACTGATGGCACTTTTGTTGTGAGGAGCATACGTCACATCCGTGCGGCAATAGGCCATTTTCGTAATGTAACCAACGTTTACACATAAGCCTTTGTGAAGTGCCTCAATACAAATTATTGCATTCACCTGATAAGAATAATAGTATTTCAATAGTGAGAATGCAAACTGCATATACATGCATATTGAGTGTTGCTAGTTAGGTCAAGCCATAATGTTTGTCCTACCTGGCAACAACTAATTTATGCAGTTCGGATTCTGTCCATTGAAATACTATTATTCTTATCAGGTGAATGAAATAATTTGTATTGAGGTAGTTCACAAAGACTTATGCATTAAATTTGGTTCAAATGTACATTACGAAAATGGCCAATTTAAAGGTTTTGCTCGAAATAACCGAAACGAAAATCGCTCTTAAAAATCACTTGATTGAAGTACGCCCGTGATATTTGGCAGTTTTAACCATTGATGTATTTACAACATGCTATCATTTTTGAAAATTGGAGTGGACTTGGGCTTTAACTTAAGCCCACCCAATTAGGCCTAGTTTCCAGATTAGTTTAATTTGAGTGAGAAAACGATAATTATTTCAAAACTGTTTTTAAGTTCGGGTACTTGATAGCGAAGGAAAAAACGGGAATAATATTTATTGAATGCGAATTCACGAATATTGTTGCTCGTTTTTGTATCAAAATTGGTTCATATTCGTTCGCTAGATAATTTCATGTTCCTTTCATTATTTTCGATAAATTTTACTAAACATCAAGAGAGGAACTTCGAATCGAGTATATATAGATTCAACGAACTATGTAGAGCGGATTAACTACATGTACTACTACTACTACTACTACTACTACTACTACTACTACTACTATTACTACTACTGCTACTACTACTACTACTACTACTACTGCTAATACTACTACTACTCCTACTAGTACTACTACTACTACTACTATTACTAGCAGGACCCGTGGAAAATCCACGGGATTCTAGGGAGGGTGGGAGTTGTAAATAGATATGTGCTATTGATTTTCTTTTTTTTTTTTTTTATAAAAATTATAATTATTATTATTATATTTTTTTTAAAGATAATTTCTGTGCTACATGATATTATTTCTCTTCATTGTATAGGCCTACTTTTTATCATTTTATAATTATTCTTCTTCTTTTCATTAATATTTTACTCGTTAGAATATCAACCTTTTCTTTGCTGTCCCGTATCGTTTTGAATCGTTTTTTTTTTAAATCTGTATCATGTAATAAAACTTGAAAATTGGAAGAAAACGGTGATCAGAAATCTATAATTTGTAATTAAAATTGATGCAGATATCTTAGACTTTACTTTCGTTTTCACTTTCGTTATTTACGATTATTGTCGTCACTTCGTTCCTATTATTCTCACTATCCCTTTCCCGGATCCTGCACTCTCGTTATCTATACGAATATTGTTCTCATGCACTTCACTCCCATTATCATTTTGGTTATTTTCACACATTGCTAAGTTAATTTAGTCCTACAATGAAAATAATATACAAATATACAAATATACAATGACACTCGGCAGTGGCGTAGACAGTTTCGTACACCTGGGGGGGATGACTGGGCTGCCAACGCTAGTGAGGGAGCGAAGCGACCGAGCAGGAGGGTGTGGGAGGGTGTCCCCCTCCCACGGTAGGGAGCTTTTGCAATTTTGAACTTGAAATCGTGCAATCTGATGCATACTTAATGAGGTAAAATAATACACACAAGCGTGCACACACACACACACATACTCACACACACACACACACACACACTACACACACACATACACACACACACACACATACTACGCCTTGAATGGACAGACATACATCGACAAGATCTACACACCGTGGCATACGAATACAGAATGGACTGACACATAGTATTGCATATTGAACCACACTACGTATTTATTTATCTCTGTGAATTTTGCTGTTACACCTCTTCAGAAAAAAAACCAATGTCAACTGTGTACACGCAGGTATAGTCTTTGTTGTCTTGATAGGGGTATGTGGTTATGAATGAAAACAGCCTATGTGGCCATTTGTGAATAGAACACATAAACAACAAACAAATATCGATTAAACTTTGAACAATATGTCTGTTCATTATAAAGCATAATGAATACGTACATACTATGCTTTTTTTTACCTCAAAGAAACAGGCATAGTATCCATAGATGGATATTGGCTAGCTGGCGGCTCATTAACATACAGATACAAAAAACATAAACAGTATCACTATGATCCATGCAGTAACAATACTGCTTTGTAAGTTTGTGAAGAAATCGGAACCATAACGGCATTGCATCGTTTCAAATTAGGGCATTATTTACTTCTATTTGATCTCAGTCTTATAATAGTAATAGTAATAATAATAATAATAATAATGATAATAATAATAATAATAATAATAATAATAATAATAAAACAGTGGTTATCTTGTGGTTTGCAATCTTAGAGGTATCTTGTGGTTATCTTGTGGTTTGCCCCATTTGAACACGCAAAACTCGTGGTTATCTTTTGGTTTCCACACCACGAGATTGAGCGCACTGCAAAATATGCGCGATTAATCTTGTGGTTATCTTGTGGTTTCCAAACCACAAGATAACCACAAAATACTTGTAAGATTTTCTTTTTTTTACCGTCTGAATTGGCTTTCACCGTGTGAATGCGGCTAATAACAATAAACACAATTACAATAATGATGAGGATTATTATTATCATCATCATAATTATAATTATTATTAATATTATAATTGTTATCATTATTATTATTACTATTATTATCATCATTATGACTTATTAAGTAAGCAAATATCATTCCCCAAAACCTGGGGGATGATTGTACATGCCATCCCCCTCATCCCCCCGTTGTCTACGCCCCTGACACTCGGGGATCTAGCTAAAACTATTCGCATCGAAGGAACATCAAATCGCATTATATTCTCCCGAGGGCCATCGCGGCCCGAGGGAGAACAGTACTATTGATGTTCCCGAGTGCGAATAGTTTTAGCTTGTTCCAGAATGAGTCATTGTATATTTGTTTTATATCCCTTCCACCTGTAGGCCTATCATTCCTTGGACACTTCTGTAATAGCATGTACCGTACTCACATTCACATCACATTCAAAAAAGAAATAAAAGAAAACAACAATTGCACGGCTCAAACATGAAACATTGAAGGATGTAAATACACGCTTGAGGCCTACTGCACAGGGTAAATTGCATGGCGTCAGCCTCGTGACTGGCCCGAGACCGCCGGAGTTGCCCGTGCGGAGGCATTTGAAATTACGTAAGCTCGCTGAATTTACCTTCTCGTCAGTTATATGATCTCGATAATTACAATCTATTTGCGTTAATATTGTTGTGATTTTAATGTAGTTTTCATGAAAAGACCAATAAAGCAGAAGCTTGGACTATGATTATGTTGGCATGGTTCACAGAAGTTGTATAAATATTTTCAAAGTAAAGATTTTACGCGAAAAATCGGACGGTTTGTGCCAATATATTGTTGCAGTCGCACGATTTAACTCGACTGTACTGTGTGTGTGAGAATTAACCAACATATTACGTTCTCGTCAGTTTGGCTGCTGCATTTAGCAAGATGCCTAACACGGGATAGGCCCAACCTGTTCTATCATGCATTTGCTACAACACATTATGGAGTGAATCGCCTCTTAAAGAGAAGGTTCATTGATTTTAAAAACTTACTTTATTGTCATTATTGCAAAGGTGACACTTTGATTTGACAAGGTTATCAAAATTCAATGCTTGGAAACATTCGAAGTAATGATTATTATGAATTACAAAACGCTTAAATACAGCCCCGGCATAGCACCTGAAATGCTGTCCGATCGCTGCTGAGATGTGTGACGTCACATGTTGAACATGATTTGCACAAGCAGACGATGTCCCATGACATATCTTACACATTTTCAGTGCCTGTTTCGTCATCTTCTCTTCAGTTATTTCTGTTACTTCACTACCGTCAGGCTAAATGTTTAATCTATTGCCTCACTCTAAACCCCGCGCATGGTATTATTTTGATGAAAAATGCAGCGATAAAACTAGATGGAACTTCAACTGCGCGCAGTCGAAAATGATGCCTCCGCCATAGAGCAATTTTACAAACCAAAATGGAAGCAATTTTTAAAATTCAAGTTTGATTGTAATCCATCTGTTGGTTCTAATGATAACGCCATCACGAGCTATTTTAGGATACATAATGAGCCCTGTGACCTTTGACCTCATGACCCCCAAATCTAATCAGTTCATTGGCTCTGCAAGATACATACATGACCCAAGTTTGGCGGTAATCCATCAATCGGTTCTTGAGATAACGTGAACACAAGCTATTTTGCATACATAACGAGCCCTGTGACCTTTGACCTTTGACCTCGTGACCCCAAAATCTATTCAGTTCATTGGCTTTGCAAGATACATACACCCTGATAGCAGAGCGACGTCTTAAAGACGTCATATTTACGTCTTGTACTACGTCTTTAAGTCGACATAACATGACGTTAAAAAGACGTAAACTTGCACCCGCGTACGTCGTCTTCAGGACGTCATATTTTGACGTGATTTTTACGTCTTATTCGTCAAAGAAAGACGTCTTTAAGACGTCAACTTGTACCATAGGAAGGCGTCGTATGGACGTCATATTTACGTCATATTTACGTCTTACTAGTCAAAGAAAGACGTCTTTAAGACGTCAACTTGTACCATAGGAAGACGTCATATGGACGTCATATTTACGTCTTTTAGTTAAAGAAAGACGTCTTTAAGACGACATAACTTTACGTCAAAAAGACGTAAACTTGCACCCGCACGTCGTCGTGAGGACGTCATATTTTGACGTGATTTTTACGTCTTATTAGTTAAAGAAAGACGTCTTTAAGACGTCAACTTTTACCATAGGAAGACGTCATATGGACGTCATATTTACGTCTTTAGTTAAAGAAAGACGTCTTTAAGACGACATAACTTTACGTCAAAAGACGTAAACTTGCACAGGTGCGTCGTCGTGAGGACGCCATATTTTGACGTGATTTTTACGTCTTATTAGTTAAAGAAAGACGTCTTCAAGACGTCAATTTTTACCAAGAAAGACGTCTTACAAGCGTCGTGTATACGTTGTATGGACATCAAATTTTGACGTGATATTTACATCTTATTGATAAAGAATAGACGCCTTCAAGACGGTAACTTGTATCAAAGGAAGACGTCGCACTGACGTCATATATTAATGTGATTTTTACGTCTTACTGGTCTTTTTTGTCCTCTAAATGACATCTATATGACCACCTGATCAAGGAAGAAAGTGTACAAATCACTCATTCTGAGCAATCACACGGTACAATCAAAGCAACAAATATTGCATCACATACGGTAATATATACATGCCAGACAGAAAGTAATTTTCATATTTTTAATGTACATGTAAATGGTGTGAAGAAGGATAACACAAAACTATAAAATACTTATTTCTATACCTTCTTTTTCTAACTTGCCTTCTATACGTACAGTGTCTTTCCATCCCCATCCTAATCTCATAATTGATTTTAATAAAGTTAACAGGCCATCACAAAGATATCTGTTTTGTCATAAAATGTGCTACTTTTTAAAGATAAACATTACAATTAAAGAACGGTTTTCATTTGCTTTCAAATTAAATTCACTTATCAGTACAAGAAACCATGACATATTATATTGCATAATTGGTTAAACTTATAAGTCTTGCGGTTGTGAGAAGCAGGTTAGCAGCATAGAGACTAGGTAAAGCTATACTGATACCCGCAGTTTTTAGTAGATAAGCAAACATCACACTGGGGAAGCTCCTCACATTCAGCAAAACAGAATAGTGGAAAGCAGGGCATTCATCAGCATAGCTCTACCTCGTCTCCATGCTGCAAACCCGCTCCTCACAACCACAAGACTGTAATGCAGATAAAGAGTATCAGATAAAACAAAAGGTTGTTGGAAACAAGTCTTACCAGAGAGTCAAGACAAATGGCTATATGTCAACAGAAGTAATTGCATTATTAGCAGCACATAATACATCAAGTAAACACAGATGCTCATTCAATATAGAATTTCTGAGCGTGAAAGATAAATTCTTGTTACATACAAGGGGAATCTCTAAGTTTAAGGCAATAATTCATATTTACAGTTTTAAAAGGCACATGCAAATGAAGTATAAAACTATACAATCTATATCACACATGGCGATACAGCATATTGGAAAACTGTGCAGAAATCAGCTCAACTGTACCTATTCTCTGTGCTAGAAATCTGCTTCTTACGGGCACATGACTTAAATATAAGAAAAGGCATTACTGGCAGTGGCAACTTTCATTCTTATAAATATCATCAAAGATTTTGTTTGCGAATACAGAAGCTGAAGTATAAAAACACAATTTTGATCAGATTAAACATTCCTGCCAGTACGACTGGCTCAATTGGGCAATTCAAGGTGACTGTGCAATAATGATGCAGAAGATATTTCCAACTTTAAGATAAAATAGCAAGCATGATGAAACAGTTTAGCACAAACAGATATATTCCATTGCTTATGTCACAACATTCATTTGGCAAGTTTGAAACTCCTGGGGTATTTTCACAAAGAATTAAAATTTAACTTAGATTCAATATAGGTAAGCCGTATTGTGCTTTCAAAATCACAGGTACAATCCAACAATTTTATACTTTTAACTACCAAAAATTCTCAAACCACAAAGATATTTATGGTTTTCTTAGAAGGCGCCACAGTGTGACACCCTTTAACAGTTGATTCTCCCAATAAATTTTTGAATTTTCCCCAACCGTTTTCCATCGTTCGTTCGTGCGAAGAATATCAAGGAGTACATCATCTAAATAGGAAGATCCCTATTTAGCCAACTGATTGTCTCATCATCGAAATCTCGAAGTCCAGAAGCACCGAGGGGATTTGTAGATAGGACAAGCATTGATGACATGATCCATGCATAGTTTGGATCTCTCCACAGGCACAGTTTGGCGATGGATCAGCTCCAATTTTATGCAGGAAGTATTGTGTACGGCCAACTCCAATTCTGATACGGTTGAGGTTGACCCAGCTTTTCTTGAGAGGTCGCTGCCACTTGGTTTTGCACAGGGCTCTGGGATGAACTCCTTCAAGTTGGTAGTAGACGAATTCCACTGGTCTGACCAGCGTTTTGCTTTCCAGGTGGGTAAGGTGGAGGGGCTTCTCAAACGGCAGCTCAGCAGCCTGTGTTGCAAAGTGTCTTCTAGGGAGACGCTGTCCTTCAAAGGCAGAGGGGCAGGAACAAGGCATTTATCTCTGTCATGCTTTTGGGCAAGCTTAGTGTACTGCGCATCTCGTCTGAGCTGAAAATAAGATATAAAACAGGCCTTTAAAAACTTTCAACACTTAAATGTTTGGAAAAGGTATATAGAGCCAATTCTTTGCTTTGTGATGATTTACATTCACCTAAAATTAAATTAAATTATAATAATATAATTGGGAGAATTAAGGAATTGACCACATCAGTTTTTCCCAATTGTTATCATTAATAATGGTCTTTTCACTCGAACTTTCATATTATCTTTAATTGTACATCTAACATTGAAGTCAATACCTTAGCACCATTATCTCTCATCTGAACAATGTAACTAAGTCCCTTTATGGCTCGTTCAGATATGATGCTGCAAAACATTCAAAACCGCAGAGTATTTTTAATGTTGACATAAAGTTCAATATGCTTTACATTTCTGTATATTATAAAACAAAGCTCACTGAATACGCGCAGTCCAAAACATACTTCACTTTACACATAAACCAAATCTGCATCATTTTTTAAAATTTGTTGGCGGTTCACGTGCCGTACCTGAGCAAGTCTTAATTGCTTAAGAATGGAATCGATTTGTATTGCATTTACCTCACTCAATTTTCTCTATTACCAACTTATATCATACACAGGTTTTAGGAACCGATACAAAGGGGTGGGGGTGAGCATGAGACAGAGCATATCAAGTGTACGACATAAGTATATGAAACAGGTCAACTTCATAAATAGTAATTACAAATATACGCAAAATACTGATTTTTTTACCCAAATCATTATGTCAGTTTGTAAACCCTGTAATTCGTTAAAATTGCAAGTGACATGATTCAGTTCTACAGCTTTGCCATTCAGGTTTGTGGCTACACCTCACCCCTTCCCATCCCCCCAATCTCTCTCTATAATGGAGGGAAAAAATAACCTGAAATATTTCTTGCAGTTATGCTATCGGGTGAGTGTAGACATCATTTTGGAAATATTCCTCTTCAGCTTGGACTCACGGTTTAGCTTTTGGGTGGAATCTCCTGTATTATGCACTGCTTTCAGATCCAAGGTACATAGGCGCAAAGAATTCTAATGGATGAAGAAAGCAAAAAGAAAGGAATACAATTAAGAAAAAACAATTAATTAAATAATGAATTCTGCCAGAAAATTACTGCTTGGTAAGATTTATCAGAAATAATTTCTCATTGCTCACAAACATAATGTAAACACACCTTTGGATTTTAAACTTTTGTTGGCAATGCAAAACGTGATTCAGGATTGTTTTTGTAAATTATCAATACAATTCTAGTTTGCTGATGAGGGTAGAATAAAAGCTCCTTGACCTATGCTGAAGGGGAAATAAAAATGTTTGAAACTCGCAAAATATGGTCGGTTATTGCAACATACCTGCAGGTTTTAGTGATCTGAAATTAATTGAATTATATATACGGTATATATAGTCAAACCTGCTTTAGTGACCACCTGTCTACAAGGACCACATTTTTGTTTCCCTTGAAAATGGTTTCTCATTGAAAATGTACTAAAGGAACCTGTCTACAAAGACCACCTGTCTACAAAGACCACTTTTTGTGTTTCCCTTGGGCGGTCGCTATAGACAGGTTTGACTGTATATTTGAAACTACCGGTAAGGAAAATACGCCTTTCAAGTGAAATGATCAATTCTGTAGTGTCTAATTAGTCGGTGATCATGCACAATATGACAAAAAATGTACAAAAATAATACAAGTACATGTACACATTTACCGATAATGGCTTCGACTTTTCACGAGGCTGCTGATCCTTAAGGAACATCCAGAAGGCTGAGAGAAAGCAGCATTTTCTGCATGGTCTCACGTCAATCCAATCTATTGTGGCCACAATGTGCTTTGAAAAAAGATGTTAAAAAGATGCCTACAATTAATGAGAAAATAAATAACGTTAAAACAAAATGAATGGTTGATAAAGTATGCATGTGCAACACATGTATAGGCCTACTACAAACTTCTTTGTACAGCCTGTGGGGAAAGAATTTTGTTTACCATTTACGGTGTAACCGATTATTTCCAGATAAAGGCTTGTGTTTACGGTAGCCTATAGGAACACACCATGAATTGATTAGAATTTATACCATTAAAACAATTTATGGTAACACAAATTTGTGCACGTCTTCAAAGGTGAAGTTTTTTCTGATACATTTGCTGTCTAAAGACTAAACTCTGTAGAAACGACTTGTTTAAGGTTATATGTATGTGACACAAGTCACAATGCTTTATTCCTCTGCGCATCGCACTCACAAAGCTCAATTTCCAGACATCTGGGCCCAGTCTTATAAAAATTGCAATTAATTCAAATCATTTAGCTGCGCAAATAACCAATTTTTTTATTTTAAAATAATAAAGCACTAAATTCTCAAAACTGACATTACTCACAGCAGATGTGAGGCAGGCGACGGTAGGCGTACGGTATGCCATTGTATTGTGCAGCAGTTTGCCGTGAATCACGTGAGAAAGTGTATATTTTAAGCCTTCATTTTTAGGAAAATAATCCAAAAAAAGATAAGAAAATTGACACGAAAGGGGTAAGAAACATAACTACTTTTAAATCATGACCATTATTTGAACAATTGATGAAGATTTAGTTGATTTTGGGTTATGTTTTAGTAGGGTATCTCCACGCCGGAGTTAGGGTTAAAAAAGTGGATACGAAACTACACTAATAATAATAATTATATTTGCTTATATAGCGCCTAACACTTACTTTATCAGAAGTCTCTAAGCGCTCTACAATAATGCAACATAATTACCAGGTCCCATTTACTTCACCTGGGTGGAGTGTGGCAATGTAGATCAATGTCTTGCCAAAGGACATTAATGCCGCGGGACTCGAACCGCGGACCTTGTGATCGACAGTCCGTGACGTGTCCACTGACCACGACACCTCTACATCAATTACACTAGCGCCCAGAAGTGTTTGCAGAGCAGACCCTATGGTCGGCTTCTGTTTCTAAGTCTAAAGGGAGGAGCCGACCCTACCCAAATCAGACAAATCAGCGAAAACGAATATCTAGACCTAGATCTAGTCAGATTTTATTGAAACTTTCATCAGTTTGCTTCTCTTATTTTCTACTTTCTTTTACTAGTTTGACTTGTCTTTGTCTTTGAGTTTGAGACTTAGAGCTGAGTCTCCTGAGACAGTGAGTATACTATAGTATAGGGCTAGTTGTATATTCAGGTTGGATTTCCCTTTAAAGTCATGTGTAGGCAAATGAATAAACTTTGCTTCAAATGATGCCCCAACCATGCATCCCATCAACAGGATCAAGATGTTACATAAAAATACATAGAAGGGAACAGCATGGACGTAGTACATACAGCACCAAGCTGCCTGCATTATGACACAATTATCAGTACACGGGACTACTTTTGTCAGCAGGTGTTGAAAGTCCGAGCTCACAATCATTAGACATACATATTAAACATGCATGTCAACTTTTCAGAACAGAAAACAGTAACTATAGATTTATGTACATTTTGTAAATAAATTAGGTAATTCTAAGACTTACCCATACTGTAGATTAGCAGGGAAAACAGAGTACTGCACTGTACAAGCAGCTGTATAACGGCCATTTACACTCCGATCAGCTCCCAATGCATACTATATATACAGTACATATACACATTGTAATGTATTGTGTAGGCCTACGGCCTTGAGTATCACACACACAGCCTTTTCAAATAGCGAGATTAGAGCATGTTTAGTCTTGATCGATATTGCAGACCTTTGCATGTCAAGATGGTGCACAATCTGATAATGACTAATGATTGGGGGGCAAAGAAGTTCCCATTTTCACCTCTGATAATTGCCCTATTTACTCAGTGACAAATGCTCATATTTGATCCTAATGGTTTCTTTTGGTTTCTACTGTTCTCTTTTTTTTATAAAGACGTCAAATGACGTAATAACGTCGTCCATACGACAAAAAATAATGACAAATAATAGTCTTTGAAAGACGTCATATGACATCGTCCACACGACAAAAATTATTACGGAAGAAAATAGACTTTAAAGACGTCACGTCATAATAACGTCGTCCATACACAAAAGACAATTAATATTCTTTGAAAGATCATAATTACGTCGTCCATACGACAAAAATTAATGACAATTCTTCGAAAGACGTCATAATTACGTCGTCCATACGACAAAAATTTATTGGAAAGAATAGCCTTTTAAAGACGTCATAATGACGTCAAATTAACGTCGTCCATACGACAAAGATTATATTGGAAAGAATAGTCATTTAAAGACGCGTCATAATGATGTCGTAATAACGTCGTCCATACGACAAAAATTAATGACAAATAATAGTCTTCGCAAGCCGTCATAATTACGTCGTCTATATGACAAAAATTATATTAGCAAAAAATAGTCTTTTAAAGACGTCAAAATGTTGTCGTAATGACGTCGTCAATATGACAAAAATTATCTTGGAAAAAGTAGTCATTTAAAGACGTCATAATGACTTCGTAATAACGTCGTCATTACGACATAAATTTTATTGGAAAAATAGTCTTTTAAAGACGTCATAATGTTGTCGTAATGACGTCGTCAATACGACAAAAATTATCTTGGAAAAATAGTCTTTAAAGTCGTCATAATGACGTCGTCAATACGACAAAAATTATCTTGGAAAAATTAATCTTTTAAAGACGTCATAATGACGTCGTAATGACGTCGTAAATACGACAAAAATTATCTTAGAAAAATAGTCTTTTAAAGTCGTCATAATGACGTCGTCAATACGACAAAAATTATCTTGGAAAATATAGTCTTTTAAAGACGTCAAAATGTTGTCGTAATGACGTCGTCAATACGACAAAAATTATCTTGAAAAATAGTCTTTTAAAGACGTCATAACGACGTCGTAATGACGTCGTCAATACGACACAAATTATATTGGAAAAATTTGTATTTTAAAGACGTCATAATGACGTCGTAATGACGTCGTCAATGCGACAAAATTATCTTGGAAAAATTAGTCTTTTAAAGACGCCATAATGACGTCGTAATGACGTCGTCAATGCGACAAAAATTATCTTGGAAAAAATAGTCTTTTGAAGACGTCATAACGACGTCGTAATGACGTCGTCAATACGACAAAAATTATCTTGGAAAAAATAGTCTTTTGAAGACGACATAATGACGTCGTTATGACGTCGTCCATACGACGTACGACGTGTTTACCACTTTACGACCAATTTATGACGTCTTTAAGACGTCAGTCTGCTATCAGGGATATAGCGTGTATTTAGATCATTCAATGTTTCATGTTTGAGCCGTGCAATTGTTGTTTTCTTTTATTTCTTTTTTGAATGTGATGTGAATGTGAGTACGGTACGTACATGCTATTACAGAAGTGTGCAAGGAATGATAGGCCTACAGGTGGAAGCAGGCGCGGATCCAGGGGCAGGGCCTTGGTCCCCTCCCAGCAAAAAAGAAAAAAGAGAGAGAAAGGAAAAGAAGGGAAAGAGGAGAGAAAGGGAAAGAAAGAGAGGAAGAAGAAAGAAAGAGTGTAAAGAAGGAGATGGGGGGCGCGAAAGGGCCTTGCCTCCCGGGCTGTTGCCTCCCCCTCATCAACAAAATAAGAGAGAAAAACTTGGAAGGAAAGGGAAAGAAAAAAGGAAAAGAGGAGATAAAGAAAAGAAAAAAGAGGAAGAACGAAAAAGAAGGGGGATATCAGTTGCAATTTTCTCGCCAACAAGTTGTGAATCGAGGGCCAAAAAAACCTTGCCTTTCCCCCCGCCCCGCCAACAAAAGAGAGCTAAAATGGAACAAAAAAGTAAGAAGAAAAGAAAAGGGTGAAAAGAAGGGGAGATCAGTTGCGATTAATCCTGCCAAAAACGTGTGAATCGGCCCTTGCCTCCGTTCCCCCAGCACACCTAAAAGAGAGAGAAGGGAAGGGAAGAAGAAAAAAAAAAGAAGAAAGGTAGGGAGATCAGTTGCGATTTTTCCCGCCAACAAGGTGTAGATCGGGGCGCGCTTGCGTACTGACGGGGCTTGGGTGCTTGGGGCCTGCCCCAAATAAAATTCAAACGTGGTTTATTTCTAATTCGATACCGGTGATTTACAAATGTTGCTGAAATGACATAATTTTCCGAGATTTTTAGTACATTATACTTTTGTATGCGTTTGTTGGAAAATGACAAATTCCCAAATTTACAGTCAGGCAAGAAATATACTTATTTAGAGGCCTACATGTCAGGGTCCGCGGAACGGCAGGGCTCGGGGGCTCGAGCTCCACCCCCCCCCCCTCCCCACTTTTTGTGAAAAAGTAAAGAAAAATAGAAGGAAAGAGAAAAAGAAAGAAAGAATAGTGACCTGCCAGTGTCACAAAATAATGAGGTATCAAAATATGCTCATCTGACCGTGATTAAATGCCTAAAACCCTGAGCTTCTGGGGGCTCCGCCCCCTGGACCCCACGCCAATGAGTGACCTGCCAGTGTCACAAATAAGGTATCAAATTATACTCATCTGACCGTAATTAAATGCCTAAAAACCCTGAACTTCCGGTGGCTCTGCCCCCTGGACCCACTCAATGGCCCTAAGGCGGACCCCTGGATGCTTATCTGACGGTAATTTAATGCCTAAAACCCTGAGCTTCTGGGGCTCCGCCCTTGACACCCCGAATCACTTTGGAAAACGTTGAGCGGGGCTTGCATGTAGAGTGGGGTGATGCGGATTTTTGTCTGCCCCGGCCTCCCCAAAAAAAAAAAAAAAAACGTTTGTGCTCATTACGCCACATTACGTACCTATATTTGGCTCGCATAACTTCAAATTTGGGCCCCTAAGGAATCCTGGATCCGCGCCTGGGTGGAAGGGATATAAAACAAATATACAATGACTCATTCTCGGAACAAGCTAAAACTATTCGCACTCAGGAACATCAATAGTACTGTTCTCCCTCGGGCCGCGATGGCCCTCGGGAGAATATAATACGATTTGATGTTCCTTCGATGCTCGAGTGTCATTGTATATTTGTATATTTGTATATTATTTTCAGTGCATGCATGAGAACAATATTCGTATAGATAACGAGTGAGGATCCGGAAAGGGATAGTGAAAAAGTAGGAACGAATTTAAGTGACGACAATAATCGTAATTAACGAAAGTAAAAAGAAAGTATTAGTCTAAAATATATGCATCAATTTTAATTACAAATTATTGATTTCACTGTTTTCTTCCAATTTTCAAGTTTTATACATATTTATAAAAAAACCAATTCAAAATGATACATGGGACAGCAAACAAAAGGTTGATATTCTAACGAGTACAATATTAATGAAAAGAAGAAGAAAAATTAAAAAATGATAAAAAGAAATTATCTTTAAAAAATATTATTTAAAAAATAAAAAAAATAAAAAATAAAAAATAATAATATTAATAATAATGATCGATAGCACATATCTATTTTCAACCCCCCACCCTCCCTAGAATCCCGTGGATTCTCCACGGGTCCTGCTAGTCTATATATTAATACGCAAAATCGTCGCGGGGGGTAAAAACGGTTCATGAAAAACGTCTTTCCTCGACCGCGCCCCCCTTCGCCGTGGCGCGGGAACGGCGACACAATTATACGAGGCATGTCTCCCGTACCCGCGTGCCACGTCGACCCCGCGGTCGCCGTCGATGTCGTTAAAGGTGGTTTCGGGGTCCCGGGAGGACGAGCGGACGAGAGCACGGCCGTCGTTGTCCGTGCAAGAAGGCGACGAACCCGCGAGAGTGAGGCAGCAAGGCGTGCACCCGCCCTCTGTCTAATCAAGGAGATACACTTTTAGAGACGATCCACTCTATAATGTGTTGTAGCAGATACACGCTGCAACAGAGCGGGCCTACCCGTGTTAGGCATCTTGCTTATGATATGCTTTGTAGGCACTTTACGGGCATGCCAGAGAAATACACAGCATACGACAATCCACTCAAGTCATGTGGCGTAGCAAGTACAAGGCGCAACGGGTTGGGCCTGTCCGGTGTTAGGCATCTTGCTATATATAGGCCTTTGCAGCAGCCAAACTGACGAGAACGTATTATGTTGGTTCTACGCCCAGGCCACACACACACACAGTTGAGACAATTCGTGCGACAGCTGCGATATATTGGCACAAACCGTCCGATTTTTCGCGTAAAATCTTTACTTTGAAAATATTTATACATATTCTGTGAACCATGTCAACATAATCATAGTCCAAGCTTCTGCTTTATTGGTCTTTTCATGAAAACTACATTAAAATCACAACAACAATAACGCAAATAGATTGTAATTATCGAGACCATATAACTGACGAGAAGGTAAATTCAGCGAGCTCACGTAATATCAAATGCCTCCGCACGGGCAACTCCCGCGGTGCCAGTCACGGCGCTCACGCCATGCAATTTACTGTACCCTGTGCGGTAACTGCAGCACTCTACTGCTGTACCTGTAATACTGGCTGTATAGCGTGTCTTTAGACTCTTCAATGTTTCGTGTTTGAGCCGTGCAATGAATTGTTGTTTTCTTTTATTTCTTTATTGAATGTGATGTGAATGTGAGTACGGTACATGCTATTACAGAAGTGTCCAAGGAATGATAGGCCTACAGGTGGAAGGGATATAAAACAATTATACAATGACTCATTCTCGGAACAAGCTAAAACTATTCGCACTCGGGAACAGTACTGTTCTCTCTGGGGCCGCGATCGATGGCCCTCGGGATAATATAATACGATTTGATGTTCCTTCGATGCGAATAGTTTTAGCTAGATCCTCGAGTCACTTCGAGTGTCATTGTATATTTGTATATTTGTATATTATTTTCATTGTAGGACTAAATTAACTTAGTAATGTGTGAAAAAACCAAAATGATAATGGGAGTGAAGTGCATGCTGAGAACCGTAGGCCTATCAGGGGCGTCAATCCATTATCCTGGGGGACGGGGACACGTCCCCCACGAATTTTCAGGTGGTGAAATGTCCCCCCACGATTTGGGGTTAAAATCTTTCCTTTTTCTTTCTTTCTCTCTTTCTCTCTCTGTTGACTTCGCGCGGGAGGGGGGGGGGAAACTTTATTCAAACAGTCGAGAACGGTACTATGAAACGTCTTCTTTCTCTAAAAATTTAATGAAACAGGGATTAAGAGTCGAGAACGGTACAACGAATCGTCTTCGTTCTCTAATATTTTAATGAAACGTCAAGCTTCCGCTACGCGCGAGAGGGTGGAAACTGAATTCAGGCAAGGATTAAGAGTCGATCGAGAACGGTACAATTACGAATCGTCTTCTTACTCTAATAATTGAATGAAACGTCACAGCTTCCGCGCTACGCGCGAGAGGGTGGAAACTGAATTCCGACAAGGATTAAGAGTCCAGAACGGTAGAACGAATCGTCTTCTTTCTCTTATAATTTAATGAAACGTCAAAGCTTCCGCGCTACGCGCGAGAGGGTGGAAACTGAATTCAGACAAGGATTAAGAGTCCAGAACGGTATAACGAATCGTCTTCTTTCTCTAATAATTTAATGAAACGTCAAAGCTTCCGAGCTATACGCGCGAGAGGGTGGAAACTGAATTCAGACAAGAATTAAGAGTCGAGAACGGTACAACGAATCGTCTTCTTTCTCTAATAATTATGAAACGTCAAAACTTACGCGCGGGAGGTGGGAAACTGAATTCAGACAAAGATTAAGAGTCGAGAACCGTACAACCAATCGTCTTCTTTCTCTAAAAATGTAATGAAACGTCAAAGATGAAAAAGACAATAAATGAACCGGTCACCAATGAAAGTACATGCCGTGAAACAGCGTAACTAGAGAGAGAGTGACATGTAATTGTGTCCCCCCATGCTCAAACTCGGATTGCAATGACGCCCTTGATTCGTATAGATAACGAGAGTGAGGATCCGGGAAAGGGATAGTGAGAATAATAGGAACGAAGTGACGACAATAATAATCGTAAATAACGAAAATGAAAACGAAGGTAAAGTCTAAAATATCTGCATCAATTTTGATTACAAATAATTGATTTCACTGTTTTCTTCCAGTTTTCAAGTTTTATTACATAATTCTGATAAAAATTAAAAATTCAAAACGATACATGATGGGACAGCAAACAAAAGGTTGGTATTCTAACGAGTAAAATATTAATGAAAAGAAGAAGAAAAATTTAAAATGATAAAAAGTAGGCATATACAATGAAGAAAAATAATATCATCTAGCACAGAAATATCTTTTTTTTTTAATATAATAAAAATTATAATTAAAAAATTATTATCAAAAAAAAAAAAAAAAAAATCGATAGCACATAATTATCTATTTTAAAGTATTTACAACCCCCCCCACCCTCCTAGAATCCCGTGGATTTTCCACGGGCCCTGCTAGTCTATATATTAATACGCAAAGTCGTCGCGGGGGGTAAAAACGGTTCATGAAAAACGTCTTTCCTCGACCGCGCCACCCTTCGCCGTGGCGCGGGAACGGCGACACAATTATACGAGGCATGTCTCCCGTACCCCGCGTGCCACGTCGACCCCGCGGTCGCCGTCGATGTCGTTAACTCTTTGCCCGCCACGTACACAATCCCCCCTGTGCCACATTGTTTTTAGGGTGCCACCTTAGGAGGGGTTCTGCATGGACTATGCTTATTCAACTCGCAATAACTTTTGATTGGTGTACTGTAATAAAAACTTTGTGTAGCAATATTGTATAGAAATTAATAGTCTTGCCAATGGTATCATTTTTGTAATGTATATTATCATAAATTTTGAGATTATCAACTATACATTTTGTATCCAAGTTTTCGTTTAGAAGGGTATTCTATACCTCTTATATCTAATACTTTGTTATGGAGGTTTATGTCCTGAGTTAGTTCATTGAAAAGATGCAATGAAGCGGTGCAATGAAGCGGTGCAATGAAGTGTGATGTGTATACAATGCGAAGCACGCGTTACTATTGTGTGTGTGTGCGTACAATAGAATTAAATGCGTTCCGTGTGTATTGTGAATGAAATGTGACTTGAGTCGAAGTTGGCAGCCCGCTGTATGTTCCGCTAGCCGAACGTAGCGGGCAAAGAGTTAAAGGTGGTTTCGGAGTCCCGGGGAGGACGGGCGGACGAGGGCACGGCCGGCGTTGTCCGTGCAAGGAGGCGACGAACCCGCGAGAGTGAGGCAGCGAGGCGTGCACCCGCCCTCTGTCTAATCAAGGAGATACACTTTTAAGAGACGATCCACTCTATAATGTGTTGTAGCAGATACACGCTGCAACAGAGCGGGCCTACCCGTGTTAGGCATCTTGCTTATGATATGCTTTGTAGGCACTTTACGGGCATGCCAGAGAAATACACAGCATACGACAATCCACTCAAGTCATGTGGCGTAGCAAGTACAAGGCGCAACGGGTTGGGCCTGTCCGGTGTTAGGCATCTTGCTATATATAGGCCTTTGCAGCAGCCAAACTGACGAGAACGTATTATGTTGGTTCTACGCCCAGGCCACACACACACACAGTTGAGACAATTCGTGCGACAGCTGCGATATATTGGCACAAATCGTCCGATTTTTCGCGTAAAATCTTTACTTTGAAAATATTTATACATATTCTGTGAACCATGTCAACATAATCATAGTCCAAGCTTCTGCTTTATTGGTCTTTTCATGAAAACTACATTAAAATCACAACAACAATAACGCAAATAGATTGTAATTATCGAGACCATATAACTGACGAGAAGGTAAATTCAGCGAGCTCACGTAATATCAAATGCCTCCGCACGGGCAACTCCCGCGGTGCCAGTCACGGCGCTCACGCCATGCAATTTACTGTACCCTGTGCGGTAACTGCAGCACTCTACTGCTGTACCTGTAATACTGGCTGTATAGCGTGTCTTTAGACTCTTCAATGTTTCGTGTTTGAGCCGTGCAATGAATTGTTGTTTTCTTTTATTTCTTTATTGAATGTGATGTGAATGTGAGTACGGTACATGCTATTACAGAAGTGTCAAGGAATGATAGGCCTACAGGTGGAAGGGATATAAAACAATTATACAATGACTCATTCTCGGAACAAGCTAAAACTATTCGCACTCGGGAACAGTACTGTTCTCTCTGGGGCCGCGATCGATGGCCCTCGGGATAATATAATACGATTTGATGTTCCTTCGATGCGAATAGTTTTAGCTAGATCCTCGAGTCACTTCGAGTGTCATTGTATATTTGTATATTTGTATATTTGTATATTATTTTCATTGTAGGACTAAATTAACTTAGTAATGTGTGAAAAAAACCAAAATGATAATGGGAGTGAAGTGCATGCTGAGAACCGTAGGCCTATCAGGGGCGTCAATCCATTATCCTGGGGGACAGGGGACACGTCCCCCACAATTTTCAGGTGGTGAAATGTCCCCCCACGATTTGGGGTTAAAATCTTTCCTTTTTCTTTCTTTCTCTCTTTCTCTCTCTGTTGACTTCGCGCGGGAGGGGGGGGGGAAACTTTATTCAAACAGTCGAGAACGGTACTATGAAACGTCTTCTTTCTCTAAAAATTTAATGAAACAGGGATTAAGAGTCGAGAACGGTACAACGAATCGTCTTCGTTCTCTAATATTTTAATGAAACGTCAAGCTTCCGCGCTACGCGCGAGAGGGTGGAAACTGAATTCAGGCAAGGATTAAGAGTCGATCGAGAACGGTACAATTACGAATCGTCTTCTTACTCTAATAATTGAATGAAACGTCACAGCTTCGCGCTACGCGCGAGAGGGTGAAACTGAATTCCGACAAGGATTAAGAGTCCAGAACGGTAGAACGAATCGTCTTCTTTCTCTTATAATTTAATGAAACGTCAAAGCTTCCGCGCTACGCGCGAGAGGGTGGAAACTGAATTCAGACAAGGATTAAGAGTCCAGAACGGTATAACGAATCGTCTTCTTTCTCTAATAATTTAATGAAACGTCAAAGCTTCCGAGCTATACGCGCGAGAGGGTGGAAACTGAATTCAGACAAGAATTAAGAGTCGAGAACGGTACAACGAATCGTCTTCTTTCTCTAATAATTATGAAACGTCGAAACTTACGCGCTTCGCGCGGGAGATGGGAAACTGAATTCAGACAAAGATTAAGAGTCGAGAACCGTACAACCAATCGTCTTCTTTCTCTAAAAATGTAATGAAACGTCAAAGATAAAAAGACAATAAATGAACCGGTCACCAATGAAAGTACATGCCGTGAAACAGCGTAACTAGAGAGAGAGTGACATGTAATTGTGTCCCCCCATGCTCAAACTCGGATTGTAATGACGCCCTTGATTCGTATAGATAACGAGAGTAAGGATCCGGGAAAGGGATAGTGAGAATAATAGGAACGAAGTGACGACAATAATAATCGTAAATAACGAAAGTGAAAACGAAGGTAAACAATATCTGCATCAATTTTGATTACAAATAATTGATTTCACTGTTTTCTTCCAGTTTCCAAGTTTTATTACATAATTCTGATAAAAATTAAAAATTCGAAACGATACATGAAAAAAAAGCGATAAAAAAAAAACGATACATGATGGGACAGCAAACAAAAGGTTGGTATTCTAACGAGTAAAATATTAATGAAAAGAAGAAGAAAAATTATAAAATGATAAAAAGTAGGCATATACAATGAAGAAAAATAATATCATCTAGCACAGAAATATCTTTTTTAATATAATAAAAATTATAATTAAAAATTATTATAAAAAAAAAAAAAAAAAAAAAATCGATAGCACATATCTATTTTAAAGTATTTACAACCCCCTCCCACCCTCCCTAGAATCCCGTGGATTTTCCACGGGCCCTGCTAGTACTACTTAAAAGTCAAAGTAGATTGTAGCTAGCCTAGTCTCTCTCTCTCTCTCTTTTGCAGTCATCCCGTATACAGGTCATATCTGCCACCTATCTGTAAAATGGCCGCACTTTCTAACTCAACTTCCTCCTCTATGTCTCTCGTTCTCTCTCTTTTGCCCTAATCCCTTCTCTCCCGAGTCTCTTCATTCCCCCTCCTCCCTCTGTCTCTTTCTTTCTATCTCTCAGTCTCTCTTTCTCTCTCTTTCTCTCCATTTCTCTTATTTCTTGTTCTTCTTGTTCTGCTTGTTATTGTTATTATTGTTCTTCTTGTTCTTCTTGTTCTTGTTCTCGTTCTTCTTCTTCTTCTTCTTCTTCTTCTTCTTCTTCTTCTTCTTCTTCTTCTACGTCTTCTCCCCTTCCTCCTTCTCCTTCTTCTTCTTATTTAACTTCCTCTCCTTCTTCTTCTTCCTCTTCTTGCACTTTTTCTCTTTCTTCTTCTTCCAAATCTTACAAGTCATAATTTTACTTCTAATTTATGCATCAGCAGCCAACAAATAAATAAATCGTTTACATGCATACCTCTCCTTTCAATTCTTCTCCTATATTTGGATTTTTTTTTTTTACATATTACTACACGTTTTCTTTTAAATTTCCTAATTATTATACATGTACATATTTGAACAGAAAGAAATTCGTACGACTTTGATTTTTATGTTTACGATTACTAGACAATAATAAATAAAATAATTTTAAGTGAAAAAAAGAGATATATCCTAACGAATTAATGTAAGTACAAACCATACTTTACTAATTTCTGTTATAGAATTATACGATGATAATTTTTCCAGGGGAGGGGCTAACATAACAATAGATTTTCATACTTCATTGTATAAAATGTAATATCGTCATCAATATACATGGATAATTACACAAAACGTATCAATTTCATTTAGAGAACCTTAAAGCTCGAGTACTAATTGACGGTTGCCCGAATATTGATTATTTCACAGGGGAAGGGTGGGGTGCAGCCCAAACCCTTCCTCGTATGCACTTTTGTTCTGAGTATATTATTATTGTTTAAAGGCATAAAATATATATCTCATAAAGCTGTCCCTTTTTAAAGTTCTAGACGTTAACCTAAACGCGCGAGATTGACATTTTTCAGTGCACTTGTTTTTTTGTTTTTGTTTTTTTCATGTTTGAAATTATTTGTTTCTGATTTGTTTATCTTTGTTGTCAGTCTATTTGTCATTGAGAAGCAATGTTGTTGAAATTTTCGTTTGGGTATATAAAAATAAATGCTACTGGCAATTTGTGAATTATTATTTGGTATTCTCTCCTAGGAAATCCAGCAGTTTAAAAAAAGATAATAATCTAGAAAGCAGATTTTTTTTCTTCTATTTTGATTCATTTATTTATCGTTAAACACCCCCTCTCTCCCTCACCTCTCTCTATGTCTCTGTATGTCTGTCTGTCTGTATGTCTATCTCTCTCTCTTTCTCATGATCTTTCTACCTCTTCCTCTATCTTCTCCTTCTTCTCCTTCTCCTCCTTCTTTTTCTTCTTCTTCTTCATCTTTTTCTTCTTTTTCTCCTACTTATTATTTTCTTCACTTGCATCGTAGTCGAGTGGTTTAAGCGCATGACTGGAAATGCAATGGTAGTGCGTTCGATCCTCGACACGGCACTAATGTCTTTTGGCAAGGCATTAATCCACATTTGATACTCTATACCCAGGTGATAAATGGGGACCTGGTAGGATGACGAACTCCTTTGTGAAAGTAATTGTCATATGCCCTCACAGTGATTATAATTATGGTAGGAATACTCCCCGGGGAATGGAAATGGTACACACTGTGCCTAAATAAATCCGATGACCGGGGTAATAATAATATCTGTAAAGTGCTCATCGACGGTATTTCGTATAAAGCGCTATATAAATCCAGATTTATCATTTATTATTAATATCTCCTTCTTCTCTTTCTTCTTCTTTTTCTTGTTCTTCTACTTCATCTTCTTTTTCTTCTTCTTTTTCTTCTTCTTCTTCTTTCTCTTCCTCTCATTCTCCCCTCTCTCTCTCTCTCTCTCTTCCTTCCTTCTCGTCCTATGCAGTATGTATGTATGTCAGCTGGTGTCCCTCTTCCTATGTCTCTCACTCATCGTCGATTTACCTTATAGATCTTTTATCCTCATCACTCACTTTTCTTCATAGTTCTCTCATCACGTCACATCATCTCTCATTTTGTTCTCAATTTTCATCACTGTCAACACATTTCATTTATTAACAACCATCGAAACATATTTATCTTTAACCAAATAATTGTCATGGTATGGGTGCCAAATTTTATTGAATTCTATACTATTTGACAAAAATTTACACAAAAATCAACCTTTTACTAATATACACAAATCAAAGGGAATGAAAATTGTACATGTATCAAAATTATACGTAAATCGAATGAATATTAACAACGATCTTCTGAGTCGGTAATTCTTAAAACAATTTACATTCCTATGGGAAAGGTATGGAAGGGTTGTTAACGTTTTCTCTCTTTGTTAGTTCCTTAGACTTTTATACCGCTTACAACTCAAACGATGAACATATTATTTAATGGTATTGTAAATAATCAAATATATTTTGATGTCTGGAAAGTCGAAGTAGATTTAAAAATATTTACAATCTTTTTTTGCACTGCAATAAAACAAAAGCTTATTGATAGGAAATTTGATAGCAAATCAAATCATATAAAATGAAACAAAATCACATTGAATGGAATCAAATCAAATCAAATTTAAATCAAATCGAATCAAATCAAATCAAACCAAATCAAATCACATCAAATCAAATCAAATCAAATCAAATCAAATCAAATAGAATTGAATCAAATCAATTTAAAAGAAATCTAATCAACTCATATCAAATTGAAAATTGCAGCATTTCGAGAAATCTATTCGATCACGGGTTCAGGCTTCTCCAAGAATCTTCAGTCAATCCTTTTAGTAGTTGTCTTGGGTGTGGTGTTAGGAGTCTCATTGGTCACGGTGGCCATTTCTATAAAAAAAAAAATGGAGGGGGGGGGGTAACATAATTATCAAAGCTTTGGAAGACATGCAGAATTGATCAGGCCTAAACACGGAGAAGCTTTTATTCTCTGGAGGTGTCATGGTATCGTGGTTCATTTATTTGACTCTCAATCCAAGGGTTGAGGGTTCAAATCCCAGCCCGGCATCAACGTCCTTTGGCAAGACTTTGGTCCACATTTGCCACTCTCCACCCACGTTTAAATGGGTACCTGGTAATTACTGGAGCAATTCAATTACAGGGCCCGCATTAAGAGCAGTATTGGTACTGATGTTGCTATCCTCTGCAGATATGACCCATTATTGGAGGCCCAATTATTGGGGGCCCAACAAAAAAAGAGAGAAATAGAAGAGGACGAGAACAAGAAGAAAGATTAAGTTCATACTAAGTTTATACTAGTATGTGGCCCCAAGAGAGCCCAATAGGCAGGGTAAATTGTATAAGAAATGAGGCTTTGAGAATTCAAAATGCGAAATTTTTCTGAAGCTAGGGCGCTTTGCGCCTTCGCATAGTTTGCTTCAGAATCTCTTACTTTTAGAACAGAGTTTATAAAAAACACTTTTAAGGAGTTCAAATCGAAAATAAAAGAAAAGAAAGAAATAAGTTTCTTGTGAAACCTTACCAAAACAGGTTATTTTTCAACTGACCATGCTGATTGTAAAGAAGGAACTACTTCTCAACAAACAGTTACTTCTACTTACGTGAACAGTACATGACGTTCTCTTTCCCGGTACAGACGGCATCCATTGTAGCACAGCCATCCTGCAACTTCAGCACATTTTCCCCATCAGGAGAGAAGCACATCTTGCCCTGCTCGGCCTCTTCCAAATAGCGTTCGATCATGTCGTGGTTGACGCCGGGTAGTTCAATCTCGTCGACTTCGTCAATGACTTCCTCGATGACGTCGGGATCGCACTTGCCTCCTTCGTCTAAGACCTCCTCGACAAACAGGGGGCACGCATCGCTCAGGTGAAGAGCGATCTTCGATATGAATACTACGAGTGACGAAAAACAGTAAAATTAATTTATATCAGTATGAATCCTGATGAAATGTTTCAAACTTTCGGTATTACCTTAACCCTAAAAGGACCGGGGAAGGATTCTACCCCCTTCGTTGTTGTTGCTGTTTTTTTAATTTATTTTTTTTTATCGATAACGTCTTTTTTACTACGTGATATTATGAGTTGTTACTGCACAACATCCACGAAGCGTCGCGCTGTACGAATTGCAATTGCAATTTCCACACACGAAGCCTAACAAATTAATTAGGTGATTATTCAAAAACGCTTCGAGTGATGAAAACAAAACTTCATACTTACAATGGTACTGAGTTACTCTATATACGTGCCAAATTTCAGTTTTAAATTAAACAATTATTAAAATGCTTTGATATGCTTTTTTGCTGTTGCTTGTCATATATTTTCAAATGTGAGCCCCCTCCCCCTCTCCTCCTTTACGGGATACGCCCCTGGCCCTTCACATATTGGTTTGATTCATTTAAAACACTCACCCATGGCATTCGATTCCTCAATGACGCTGGAAGCAAGGAACATCAGGCAGAAAATAGAAGCAAGCTTGATCTGAGGATGAAGAGGAAAAGAAAAGAAAACATAAAAATCATCATCATCATGTTTTTATATCACTCGATAAATTGATATTTTATGGAAATGCATTGAAATCATATTTTCACATACATGTCATATTACACAATGCTTAGGTGTTCAATTGGGAGTATGACCTTGCGATCGCAAAGCATTTCAAAAATGAACCGGATGCATTTTCAGTAGCATTGTGCCACTTATCAGAATGTGCGAACATGACACTATATCATCATGATGCAATCAGAACATGATTTCTATAGGCAAAACAAGCGGGTACTGCTTTTGCCCGTAAGTTGCTTCCTTGAAAGTCTTTGCGATCGTGCAGATGTATCAGACTGAACTGATGTAACACATTTCTGTGAATCAATTCACATTAATAACTGACTATCCTTGGCTTAATTTTTTGTATCCTAAACATGAAAACATGAACATTAATCTTTCTTCTTATGAAAGTATTTGAAAGACCGAATACCCGACAATTGCTTCGGGGTGCGAAGATTCGTGCGCCACTACTAATGCTACTCTTTGATCCGGTGAAGACTGAAAGTAACAAAAATGTCAACGGCAAGTTTTGAAAATCTGGATTTTCAGTAATCTGCTAGATATCGTTAATTTACTCCACAAACTGTTTCTGGATGGAAGAAAAAAAAGCTTTTGAAATCCTGCAAAATTCTGATAATAAAAAAATAATATCAATGAAAAGTCTGGCTCTAATGACTCAACTTACCGAAATACCCATACTGATTGTACGACCTCAGTTGTCAATAATATAGATGTAAAGTACACAATTTAAGCTGAAATATTGTCTGCCAAGAGTTGTATAGCACAGACCAGTGATGATGGTTTATAGTCAGTTTGCGAATTTAGATCTGGTTTCGAGTCTGCGGCAGTCCGAAAGATGAATGATGGTTAGGCCATGCAGAGCAAGACTTTTTATAACTTCCCATCAACCTTGATAATTGTAATTTCATGTAAATGAATCTTAGTGAAATTATGTCCCCATGATTTTGATATTCGAGATAACCGTACAACATCTGTTTAAGCAAATGGCGAGCAGAACATGAACGACCCGTTCACAGCTACATACAGTTCGTCCCCCAAAACAGTTGACATTCAGAGTGTTATCACTTTGATCAATGTGAATGGCATTACTGGGGGAAAAAGGGCTTCGTAAAGAGGATAAATTATTATCTCGGACCCAAGAGTACATGTATTGTAGGAAAGAAGGTCTACCTTCACTATAGCTTGTAGATAAGCCCACGTTAATCATTATTTCACTGTCATTTTGAGGGTGTGGGCAAGGCAACGATGAACCTTGCATGAGCAGTTGTTATTATTACTAAAGTGATTAAAAGGATCATAATTATGGTCCAGAGGTGATGATAGAAAATGTAATGATTATAGGGAAATTCTAACCACGAATACAAGTACATAATGTATTTTGCATACATTGTTTTGTTATCTAGTGATCTCTGAGCGTTCAAGTTTCATGACGGATGGTGTTTAGCATACCTAAGTATGTATATTTGTGTTTTCTTTTATTAATAACAGTCCTAAAATAAGAATAAAATTATTTAGAGCCAATTATATATTTTTTAAAAATCTGATTATTGAATAATCTTGTTTTCCCTAAATATGATCGAAGACTTCTTTTAAAAGTTGTACAACACGATGATAAGACACAAAGGAACAACAACAAGAGGGGGGGGGGGGCTAGATGAACCTACCAAATTTCGGACACATCTTAGATGGGAGAACGGCGAGTTTCAATATCTCACCCATAAGATTGTTTCTTTTCAATTTGCTTATTCACGTTAAAATTCAAAATAAAGAATAAGTGAAAATTCCCCTAAAAGGCTAGACGAGACGTCTGTTAAAGGTAAAGACCAGTTTTGGAAACGCCCCTCTCTCAAAAATTGAAATGGAAGCTCTCATTACCAATCATGTGAAGGAATATGTTTTGACTAATACGTGATGATACAAATTTTGCCCGGAAACCGCCTACTAAGTGATATATTTGTTAAATTATTACATCTATTGGGACCAAATAGATATCGCGCACGTGGTCGCGTAGTCCCATATACAATTTTCTGTGTACAGTGCTTGTAACTTTACCAAGACTGGGCCAAATTTTATCATTTTGATGATTCCAGAACCTTGCAGTACACACCAATACTTATATGCTAGATGATCAACCTTTTCTGATCGATTCCACAACGTTTCTTTCACAATGCAATCGCATGACCAGAACTGGTCTTTATCTTTAAAGAAAAATAGAATAAATAAGTCCAACGGAACAGACAACATAGGTGTCCTGGTCCTGTCGGAGGCGTCGAAGACATGATTGAAGGAAATGAATACATTGTTTTAGTTTTACACCCTTTTAGTATTTTTATATGGCTCTGACCAACACTACGTATCACCTTTCAGGAACACATGGACAATTAAATCCGTTCAAAATTCAAAGAAAATTCGACCAAGCTGAACAATTTACCTGTATCAAGGAAAGGAAATATGTCTTGTTTAATATCAAGATAGCAACATTATGCACCTTCTCAAAAGACATTTTCTTTTAAAACTTTTTTCTGCCCGTTATTTTTCCATTCCAAACACTTTTCTTTTTATAAAGGGAGGGGAAACCTACACAAAACCGCGTAAAAAAAATGAACTGTTCTGAAGCAAAGAGCTAGAGCCAGACGTTTCCGATTTTACGAGTGTCCCTTTAAAATATAAACGTTGGCAAGAGCCCTAAATCACAAGGCTAATCCCTGTCATTTGCAGAGGTCATGCGAGGACCCGTAGCCGTAGTCTGCAGTCTCCAGGCGTAGTGAATTTTTATATGATATCATTATTGATAAAATGCTGTCGGTACGTGCTATTCAGATTTTTTTTTCAAATCCGTTGTACTGTGTCCCCCCTCTCTCTCTCTTTCTCTCTTTCTCTCTTTCAATCTGTGCACAATTTTGTATCATGTTTATTCTTCAGTGCTAAATTGTTCTGAGAAAAATATAAACTTTGCAACTAGAGAGACTTGGGTCATCCATTTGGCAATCCACCATTTCGGCATCACGCCATCCTACTTAATGGTTAATAAATATTGTGTTCACAAACCAAAGAGATCTCTTTGCACAAACGTAATTATATTAATTGATTGTCATGACATTCTTCATTAGTGTCTTTGTGGTCACGTTATGTAATGAAATAAAAATTTGTTTCCAATAAGCTGCATATTATTTTGTACCTTAATTTCATCACTTCAAGACAATTTGAATAAACGTTCATTTGCAGCACAATAATTTGACCACACATACACCAGTACACTGAGGTAAAACATAAAAAAAGAGTTCGAAAATGAATTACAACGTAGGCTATTATCAAAGCAGCTATTGGAGTTTCACAAATTCAGGATCTCGTGATTGAAGATAATGCTTTATTAGTTGTTCACGTGGCAAGATTTCGATATACCTTGCCGGGTTTACTTGACACAATGGTACAGTGCGGTGATCTCCTATTGACGACAAGGTCGTGTCACTTGGCGAAGCCATAATGGTTACCACGGTTATGCTAATGTTAATTTCCGCTACATTGTATTCATCGCATCCATAATACTGTAAACCAACTCAATGAATCGGTTAGAATTAGTATATGTATTTTTTTTTATCTATCAAGTTTCTTGCGATTGTTTGCGCGAATCCAAGGATTTTTGGTTAATTGTAGATCGTGTATAGTTATGTCTAGTTTCAGTATGGGCACACTGTCCGACAAGTCTTCGCTACGCACGGATATAAAAGGGAGATCACTTCAAAACTGCGTGTAATTGAGCATATATCCCTTTTCAGTTTTATGACCTAAACAACTGATTATATCATCAGGATAATTATTTCCAGATTTGTCTATAAACCATGAAATCAAAGGTAAGTTGTATGATCTGCTTCGTTAGATCTATTTTAATTTGAATTGTAAACTTTATCTTTTTTAATGAATGTATCACTTTCTATGTCTGAAATTGAGACATTTATGTATATCGAGTAAAAAGTTTAAATATTAATTCTAATACTTTAATACCAATATATATTTTTTAATTATTTGTTTTTTACTACTATGCCCCAAAATATATGTAATGAAAAATAAGATAACTCTTTAACGACTCCTCCTCCTTCTTTTTAAACCATTTTCAGATGAGAATTTCACCATTCATTCTGGCTACCTTCTTGGTCTTGGCTGTAACGCAAAACACAAATGGTAAGATATAGTCATATTTACTAATCTTAATATATATATCATATATATCATGATACACATGGTATATTGGAAATCAGGCATATCAGGGAGGACTCAGGATTACTAGAAAAGGGGAGAGAGAGGGGAGAGGTTCTTTCCCTAAGAACATTCTCTAATCCATCTGGCCCTCAAAAAACTCGTTCAGTGATAGGGTGTTAGTGCAATAATTAATTTCTCAGCGTTTTATCCCCCCCCCCTTCCAGCAGAGATTTGCTCAATCAAAGAAGAGGGGGACAGGAAAAAAATAAAATTCTGGACATGATTTTGGGGGTTTTTTTGTTGCTGTTATGGTATTTCTGTTTTTTATTTGTTTGTTTCTACCCTCCCTATTTTTTTCTTCTAATGTTGTATCATTAGCGACCCGCAGCCGTTTCACCTACAAGAAAATATAACATGAAAATAATGTGTTTTAACTTTAACCTAATACAAGAATGCACGTAGTCTGTAAATAATTTGTGGCTATTAATTTTGCTGACGAGTGAGGCCACTAGGGCAAGCGAACAAAACTTCGGCGAGGTTATTATGATTCGAAAGTCTTGAGAAAATTGTTCTTAGAAGACCAATGTTCTGCACACGTTGTTCTGTTTAATTTGTTTTGTTTTAACTTTATCCAAACTTTAAAATAACTTTCAGAAGAGAAATGTCCTTCTTGTTGGACAACATAATGGTCCACCTCCCACCCTACCCCTCTTTCTCTCTTTCTCTCTCTTTTTCTCTCCCTCCCTTTGTTTGTTTGCTTGCTTATTGGTGTGCACATTTGGAAAGATTGTCGTATTTTATTTGTTTGGAGGTTGAGTTCTGGTTTAAGGTGAAACATTATTTTGAGTTTTCTCATTCTTTTTGTTAGTGTGGAAGGATATCATATAGTAGAAATGTCTCCTGAAAAAAATTGCTCTTCAGATGACCACATAATGATTTCTTAAATTACAAGAAATAGCTGAAATGTCTAGACCAAACTTTCATGCAGCATGTGCCTGCATTTCGGTGTGTATTGCACACGTTGCAGGAGCAGTTATAGGAGAAAGAATTTAGGGGCGGGCTTTTTGGAGGGAGATTTGGAAGGGTAATGGGGGTTCTTGCATTTCATTTTCTACATGGGCCTCGGCGTATAAACCAACGCCTATGTACTATCAACCCTTTTCTATTGCTTACAATTTTTTTACACAATCCAGTCACATATGGTCCAAAACTCAACTTTATCTCTCCCTTTTTCCCCAGCTAAGAAGCCAGAACCAGATAGAACCACTGCAGCGGTGGTGATGACCCTCTGTACCCCGTATCAGGAGGGGAAGAAGGAGCATGACATGAAGTGTACCCGTGAGCTCACCGATGGGCTGAAGGAGCATTCCGAAAAAGCCAAGGAACTCATCGAGGCCGCGGACAACAAGGCGTATTGCACGGGGAACGAGAAGGAGGGCTCTCTGCTTCGGTTCGACTCTGCCTGTTACGTGATTGCGCACCTCTGTGACTACATGCAGCTCGGAGAGCTCTTGAAGTGTCCCCATGTTCGTAAGTACATCCCCACCTTTTCACCCTCAGAAAATACCCCCACTCCATCCAACCTCGGAAGCTAACACCCCCAAAAAAAATAAAATAAAATAAATAAAATAAATAAATAAATAAATAAATAAAAAAAAATAAAAAAATAATAATAATAATAAATAAATAAATAAATTTAAAAAAAAAAAAAAATCGTTTCAATAGATAAATCGACCACTACCCCGGACGCGTCTTTTTTCTTTTTTCCCCGTAACCTAGCCATCCTACCCTGCATAATAATATTTGAATACATGAATATTTGCGTTGTTACGGTGTGGTGTCACCCCGGACGCTAAATTTTACCTGCGCATGTGCACATGATCATTTTCCTCGACCTCAAAACAATCGGACAATTTAAAGGACATTCACCATCGGACAATGAGCCCTTTATAAAATTACCCAATTACTCTCAAACTTCTACAACGGCAATGATTGAATTAGTTATTATTTTTTTATTGGGGGGTAGTTGTCATAGTGGATGTGGATGGTAATGATTATGATGATTTGCACGTCGACATAGTGGACTGCAACGTGTGACGTTCTTATAAGGCACTGTGATGTCCTTTTAAGGCACTGCCGGGCACGGCCCAGTGCCTTAACACAATTCACACGCGGCAGTCCACGCTCTCGTCGTGTAAATCTAAAAGTCCCTAGTATGCCGACTGCGACGGCTGAGGAAATGACGAAACGACCGTGACAATAATGATGATAACGGTGATAGTGACGATAATTACGTCAATAATTACGTCAATAATTACAGGTCTGAATATCTGTTATTGGAGACGATCGTGATGATCATTTTCAGTGAAGGTTGTTGGGCTACTAGACGAAACCGCTTTGTTGTTTTTTATGATGTTTTGTATTGTTTTTCCTCTCTCTCTGATTTATTTACCATCAATATCATTTGTTTAAATATTTTTGTTCTCCCAGAACCCCTTATGAAGAGGAAAAGACCGGTGAGAAGAAGCTCAATGAAATTTGTGGAATGAAGGAATAACTGAAGTCAATCAACGAGCACAGAATCTCTGGAAACATCTCACACCGATAAATATTCCAATCTTGTAAATCTCACTTTCGAAAAACAAGTTTTGAAGACTACAGGAATGAGCTCGATTAATTAAAAAAATCACCCTCTGAAATCTTTCTGGTGCTATTTCCCCGGTCTTTTATAGGTCAGTGAAACGCTGAGTTATTTTTTCTTTTTCTTCTCCTCACTCTTCTGCTTCTTCGTCATATTCTTCATATTCTTCTTCTTCTTCTTCTTTTTCTTCTTCTTCTTCTTCTTCTTCTTCATCTTCTTCTTCTTCTTCTTCTTCTTCTTCTTCTTCTTCTTCTTTTACTTCTTCTTTTCCTCCTTCTTTCCCATATTTTGCATATCCATATGATGATGATGTTACATTTCTTTTGGCCCATTTGTTTACATCCCCACCAAAGTGTACATTTTAGCACAATGCAAATACTGATGACTACTTTAAAAAAGGCAATAGGCAATTACGTTAGTGCTGAACTATACATGATATTATGTGCAATGCATTTTCGTGTCCGCCTCATTGGAATCATATCAATGTGTACAAGAACTAATGTATCAGATTTTTAAATAAATGTATTTATTTTTTGCAAATGCATATATTTCTTCTTTAAAATTATATTTTGTTAGAGTATGACAATAGTATTGATGGTGTTGTTGTTGATGCTGCTGCTGCTGCTGATGGGGGTGGTGGTGGTGGTGGTAGTGGTGGCGGTTGTGGTGGTGGTGATGCTGCTAATGATGATGATGATGATGATGATAAAGATGATGATGATGATGACGATGGTGATGATGACGATGATGACGACGACGACGATTATGATGAAGACGATGATGATGCTGATGATGAAGACGACGCCGATGATGATGATGATGATGCTAGTCGAGATGGTGATAATAATGATGATAGTTGTGGTGATGATGATGACGATTGATCATGAAGATGATGATGCTGATAGTGACAATATTGAGAAGATCATGATGGTGAAGATTAAAAGAGCAGTGACAACCCACACCCCTGGTGCTGTCACTGACTAGACAGCAAAAATTCAGAGACTGATGTGCCTCCAAACTTGTCAAAATATTTTGAGGCACAAATAAAAGTTGGGGTTGGAGGGGGGGGGGGATATATTATGATTATTCGAGTCAAAATGGTCTTATTTCTCTTACTTTTTTTTTTAGAGGAGGGGTTTGTTTTTGTGTCTGTTTGTCTTTTGTTTGTTTGCTTGCTCGTTTGTTTCAGCACAGTTAAAAAAAAAAAACAATACCTATACATATACAGGCAAAAACAATTTTCAAACATTTTATACAGTATCATATATGCGTTTATTTTTAATTAGGGGTTGGGGGTATCGAATAGGGGAAACCAACGCTGTTTCCCCACTAACGCCATCATTGGCTAGTTACAATGCCCTCTTTTGTCGACCTATCATGCAAAGTTCGCGTTAGTTTAAAGGTTGCTTTTGTTTAAGAATCAATTCAGAACGAAAAACTTTTATTAGGCCCCAAACTTCCTTGTTCTCTCCGCATTTCCAAGACAACATGCTGGTTAACTTGGCAAGTCTTGAGCTTTAAATTATAATAATAATAATGATAATAATATTTCGCTTTTATATAGCGCTTAGTACATATACGATGTCTCTAAGCGCTTTACAGATATACTATTACCCCGGTCATTGGATTCAATGCTTGCCCGCACACACTGTATGCACCATCTCTATATATATTATTAATGTAGCTGGCAGAGTATCAAGACCCAAGTGAGCAATGATATCACATTGTTTTATTATATCGCTGTCTTCGCTGCCAAACAATGCCGTGATGGGATTTGCCCTCTTTTTTAATAGACAGCTGTTGTCAAGGTGAGAGAAAGAACGATGGGTGATTCGAGGATTGTGGATGCTGTGTTTTTTAAATCCAATATTTAAGTAACAACGCACTTTTAGCGTACGTGACGTAGTTCATCGTAATGCCCTTTGCACGCTAATTGTCGTTGCACTTGCGTTGATACCTGCGTTAATCAAGCCGGTTAAAGGGATAGTCGAGTTTTGGTATAGAGAGTACAGTTTTGGTCAAACTGAATTTTCGTAACGAAAACCTGCACCACTACATTACAAACTAATAGTTAAAAATGCACCATGCTCGAAAGGGATACAGAAATTACAAACGACTTAGTAATAAGTTTCTTAACAATTAAAAAGAGCCGTTACACCATATAAGGGCATTTTCTAAAAGTCATTGGTTTCAACCATTTTTAATAATAAAATTGTCCATGTTGTGTTTTGTTAAAATAATGATTAAATAGAGAGATCATCAACAACTATTAAAAAACATCTGTTTGAAAAGTGTAAGCATTTTTTTGTCTTTCAACGGCTGGTTCAAAATCATCGAATATTCGTGGGGCCCCACAAATATTAGAAATGGTTATATTTATGGATATTTCAGCCGCCTCTGAACTGATTTTCATCAAACAAGGATGATTTTGTAATTTAAATGGTATGCTCTTTCAAATATGGCATTCAGTTTTTCATTATCTCACCAAAAAAATTATTTTGTGTAGCGCCCTCTATACCAAAACGCAACTATCCTTTTAAGTCAATTAGTTTGTTCGCCAGTAATGCAAAGCATTGTTTACACAGTTCATTTCTTGCATTCCTTTTGGTATGAAATCAATCATGGACACACCGCACCATATATGATATCAATCGTACATGGTGCGTCAAAGTCGTTGACGCAGTCCTACGTCAGGCTAAGGACGCATCGTGTGCAATAGGCATATCATCTCGACATGAGTAAAATTGTGATGGTTGCAACAGAGTGAAGATGGGCGAAGTATCAGGTTTTTTAAATGCTGATCGTATATTGATGCTAACAATACATATATGCTGCAGTGAAGATATGACACTATCGATGCATTCAAAACAATTTTCAATAGTTTAATTTTAGAATTGAATTGCAATCTAAGATAGAAATTGTTATTGTATTATTGTATTATGTTACATTGTATTAAAGCTGGCTCTGTTTGCATCATGTACTCTTCATATACATGTTCTCACTCCTCTCCCCTCCCCAACATCTCCCGTCGCTCCCATTATCTCTCTTGTCTGTCTGTCTCTCCGTCTGTCTCTCCCTCTATCTCTCTCTCTCTCTCTCTTTCTCTCTATGTCTCTCTGTCTCTCTCTTTCTCCCTATCTCTCCTTTTTCTATTCCACATTCTGTTTCGTTCTCTCCCCCTCTCCCCCCTCCCTCTCTCTCTCCTTTTTGATTATTAACTTCACTTGGTAGAATTTGCTTTTTCATGTTCTTCTCATTTTTTTCTCAACAAATAATCTGTTTCCATTGCATGCTATAGTTTCACTCTTTTAAAACACTTTCCAACATCACAGCACGACCACATTCCAGATGATCGAAGCACAAATCATTCATGACATTATTTATCTCTCTGGTTAGGATTTTTATTTCAAAGAAGTTATATCAGTTAAAATATTTAAAGTACATTTCATTTGTTGTAACTGCCAAGTAAAGAAAATTTAACAAAATCTGGAAAGGAAAATATTAGTATCTAAATAAATTGCCAGCTCATAAGATTGGGCAAATAAATAACTGTATACACACAAAAGTTGTGCTAGTACAAATTCATAACACTGAAGCATAATATATTAAGCATGGAAAATAATATTGCAAATTCAACTGTAATAATGAATTAGTATGTCATAAGATATATATTTAAAAAAGACAACATGATGTCACAAAGCAATGAACATTGAAGTTTGTCATTCGAGAACTTGATTTAAAACAAAATAGATTATGATTATTATCTAAAGAAAATAAATAAGAAATTAACATTAAATACAATAAATAGATTAAATAGATCATATAAACCTCATCATGAAATTACGAAATGTGTCATTTACACCGAGTATTAATACTTCGTTTTATAGAGGCAAAAAGGGTCCCATTGAAATAAATTTACTTTTGATCACCCTGTAATCAATTGAATGCTCACTTCAATGTCATAACGAGGCTTTATAAAATAATTTCTATAGACAATACATACATTTATTTTGCATTGAAATCAATTGAAATGAATTACGGTTTTGGAAAAAAATATGACATCTAACAGATGATAGAATAATGATCTCTAGTCTCTTCTCAAGACGATATTCCACGTAATGACCTTTGACCTGTGATGACGACGAACTTCCCCTTAGTCTGTTTCACTAGACTCAACAGATGATGATTCAGCAGACGTAGAGGTAGAGGAAGAACGTCTAAAACGAGCTGCAAGAGATGCAAAATCAGAAAATCATTTTATGAAGAATATTTGATGTTACAACATTAATTTGTTGATGATAAGGGTTTTGGAAGGCAAAATTCTTCAACTGAAACACCATCTAGCTGCCCAAATATGAAGTGACGGCTGCACTATATTTGGTAATTTGAAAAATCTCGGGGCTGTAGCCCCCAGCCCCCTCTCTCTCTCTCTCTATGTCTCTCTTTCCCTCCCTCCCTCTCTGTCTCTATCTGTCTCTCTCTCAGTTTGATGCTACTCTAATTACCCCGACGCTATGCGATATGGCATGTTGCTTTTGACATACAATTATTACAGTACTGTCAATGACTACAACTTACTCGAAACTAACTTTAAACATTACTCACCTGTAGCAGGGCAGGACACAACTCGGATACAGACTTCTTCCAAGATCTGACAGACATCCGCAAATTTCGTTTCACCCTCCTCTTCCAAACACACCTGATTATTGTCGACTAAAGTCAACAAAGCCAGCTCATCGGCAGTCACTAGCCCTAGAAGTCTTTCTTCACAGTCATTCATCACCGTTCTGTACTTATCACAGAGGGCTTGAAACTCCGAAGTGCGATCCGTGGTTTGGGCTATAAATAGGAGAAATTAATAACACTTTAAGATTTTTTTTTTCTTCAAAGTTACTTTCTTTTAATTTTTTGTATACGGTTTACTTAAACGCAACACAAACTGGCAGGATATTTAGGTCGGCACAATGTCTGTTGCTTGGAGCTAGGAAGGTGTTTTAGAGATAACACTTATTTCTACATATTCTTCTCAGTGAGTACTTCTGTTGAAACTTCTTGCCCCAACATTTCTAAATTTCGTGTTTTTTGGGTATAGGGTCGAGTGAAGCGAGTGACACTTTCGTTCGTGACAATTTAATTTCGTCATCAACATAATATAGAAAATACAAAATACAAAAGAAACACTCCGCGGACCGAGGATATGGTGACGTTTGTCCGAATACTGGAAAATTGGCAGGGGCTGCAGGCCCCTTAGCCCTCACACCCCCTCTCATGCCTATGCAGTATTATTTACAAAAAAACCCTGATATATTGAAGTTGTGTTTTACCTTTGACTTCCAGTGCAACAAATGCAATGAGACACATACATACGGACAGGGCCTTTACCTAGAACGGAAATAGAACATAATATGATAACATTATTCATTGTTAAGAGTTTATAGTTTGTAAACATACATTATTTGTCATGGAATATTGATTATCCGAGATTGAATCTGCTCGCTAATTTTAATGGAGGTTTAGGAAGTTCCATGATCTGATTGAATCATTTTTGCTACCTCAAATTGACTCCAAATATAATTGTACCAAATTTTCTTCCCCCGAACATTCCAAAGTCAGAGTTAACACGCATATTAAAGGAAGAAGATTGTGTAAATGAAAATTGTAAACTACAGGAACAAAAATTACAACCGCTTCGTCAAATAGTAATGATAAATACATATACCCTTTGCTTATTTTCGTATACCACTTTTTAAATGCATACTCGTTCTGAGCAGTATTAGGCCGGTAAATGTTATTCGTATAGCATTCTACCCCAAAAAGAGAACAACACCAAAACGTCATTAAAAGGTTAAATTGTGCCTGAGTAGATTAATAAAAGAAAATTATACTTACCAGTGAAGCCATTTTAGATGTTTCGTCGAGTCGAATGCTTTGAATCTAGAGAGGCGTCGAATGATAATGAGTGAATGATGAAACAAATCATATCGTCTCCTTTTATAGAATTGTAAAACAATCAGATTTGAGATTGGGGCGGGTTCAAATGCAAATGCAAAATGAAATTTGACGTATGATCTGGTAAAACAACGCTGGAATTAAGTGACATTTAAAAATGACAGTTGATGGATAAAACTCAATGAAAAAATAATTTTCCACTCATGAAAGCATTTATTGTTAACCAAATAGGCTGTCATTTCATATTTTATCATTTCACATTTTATTTTTCCACAATTTATACCATTCATTAAGCAGTAGGATGAGAATGACAGTTGAAGGGTAGGTAGACAAATGAATAATAATGCATGCAGCGATGCAAACGGAATCATAAGTGAATTATAATATTTGACAACTTTTGGCTGGACACACAGATCAAGGTGTTTGTTCAAATTTCGTGGAAAACTGTCATTTTATTGCATTGGTGGATCAATCCTACATCATAGCTACCTTTGAAGGTGAATTTAAAGGGGAAGTCTACCCTGATATCAGGTTATGTTTCAATAGAAGCAGCACAAATGAGAGGAACGGGTCAGAGAGTTTGAGAGGAGCTCGCGAGATACATCACAATGTTAACAATTTGTGTTTGATTTAAAATCATTCCTTTTTTTTAAATAGGAATTTGCTCAAACTTAAAGTGACCTGTTCCTCTCATTTTGTGCTGCTTCTATTAAAACCTACTTAATATCAGGGTGGATTTCCCCTTTAAATTCACCTTCATTGGCGTAGCGTGATGGAATAGTGGTTGGGGGGAGCACAGGTCTTACTGAAAACAAACGGTGCCCACCCCGATATTAAGTAGGTTTTAATAGAAGCAGCAAAAATGAGAGAAACGGGTCAGAGAGTTTGAGCAAATTCCGATCAAAAATAAGAAATATTAGTTTATGACAGTTTACATACAAAGCAAATTTGAGAGGAGCTCGCGAGATACATCACAATGTTAACAATTTGTGTTTGATTGATGGCAACTTTAAAATCATTCCTTTTTTTTTTAATAGGAATTTGCTCAAACTTTCACTGACCTGTTCCTCTCCTTTTTGCTGCTTATATCAAAACCTACTTAATATCAGGGTGGATTCCCCCTTTAAATACACCTTCATTGCCGTAGCGTGAGTCTATGCAGGGACTCCCACCTCCCTGGTCTATGGAATGATGGTTGAGGGGAGCACAGGTCTTACGGAAAACAAACAGTGTAAATACAAAACTAACGATTCGAGAAGGTGCTCGGCGGGATTCGGTTCAGGTGTCCTCTTTTCTCGTCCTTTCCCATTCTCAATTTTCTTTTCTTTTTCTTGCCTTAATTTTTTTGTTAATATATATTTCACCGCCGTAAAACGCTTCATTGATTGAAATGAATAAAAATGAAATCATGAGCCGTTTTGAATAAACGATTACAATCTAAATAAGAGGTGTCGTGGTCGAGTCTTAAGGTCCGCGGTTCGAGTCCCGCCGCGGCACTAATGTCCTTTGGCAAGACATTGATCTACATTTGCCACACTCAACCCAGGTGATGCATGGGTACCTGGCAGGAATTAATTCCTTGAAATGCTAGAGCGTCGCAGTGGCTGCCTTGCTAAAGCCAGGGTAATAATCGGGGCAGCGCCAGGAGCGTCACACCGTGACGGACATGTGCGCTATACAAGAAGCCACCATTATTATTATTATTATGATTATTATAAAACACTTTTTATATCTATGTATTATGATACAATATTAAAAGATGATGAACTGCCCCATGCCCCGTTACACGGATTAAACCCCGCTCCTAATCACTTTTCGAGTGTAATTTTGGAAAGTCTATTCGCAAATATCAGCTGTTAAAAATTCTGGCAACGAGCAACTAACTTGGCCGGATGCATGCTTTCTAAAATTACCTTTGTTGGCAATTAACATTTCATATACAGTGCGGCCCAGAAAAAACGAAACCGAGAATTATCAATGTTTTATCATTACTTAATCGCAATTATAATTAATAAATGACACATATTTGTAAAGCTTAGATCCTCCTCTTTCATTTGATGCAACTCATATGTTGCATGTTTCACGCATGGGTGATTAAAAACAGTTTGAAGAGACGAAACCAAAAAGTCATTTGGCGGGCGGTATCTGAATCTGAATTTCAAAGAAAATCACATTTCTAGAAAGTTCAATTTCTGCCCTTTCATATGACACCTCAATCAGGAAAAATGAGCCAGGAATATAAAAAGTACTGTTTGTTTGAAGTATTGCTTGCATTTCCATAATTTGATTAAACGCTTTCGTTTTCACTGGCTGCCTGCCGTAGCAACAAACAGAGTTGACAAAAGACTTAACTCCGTTTCGTTGACGATCACTGAGCCATGCATCAAGCCTTTCGTCTTCTTTGTGCATGGCTGATCGTCAACAAAGAGGAGTTAAGTCTTTTGTCAACTCTGTTGCTACAGCAGGCAGCCAATGAAAATGAACTCGTTTAATCAAATTATGGAAATGCAAGCATTACTTTAAACAAACAGAACTTTGTTAGTCCTGGCTCATTTTTCCTGATTGAGGTGTCATATGAAAGGGCAGAAATTGAACTTTCTAGAAATGTGATTTTCTCTTTGAAATTCCGATACTCCCCGCCAAATGAATTTTTGGTTTCCTCTCTTCAAATTGTTTTTAATCACTCATGCGTGAAATATGATTTGCATCAAATGAAAGAGGAGGATCTAAGCTTTACAAATATGTGTCATTTATTAATTATAATTGTGATTAAGTTATGATAAAACATCGATAATTCTCGGTTTCATTTTTTCTGGGACGCACTGTATAGTATGTACAAGAGGTACATGTTATCAATTAAGAAAAAGGTATGTAAGATTAAGAAAGAAAATGATCGGATGAAGGAAAGAAATGAATATTTTAGAGTAACAAATACCTCTTTATTATTGAGTTATTAAAACAAAGTAATTGATCATTTTTTACGTTTATTTCATTAAGCTTTATGACGATACAATGCAGTATAGTAGTGAAAACCTCCATATCGGCCTTACATATCATTACCATAGTATTTTTGTATAATATAAGCTAGCCACTAATTTCAAACAATGTTTAAGCAAACAGGTATATAAACAAATCATCATTAATTAACATTAACATGCAGTTAATGGTTACTACAAATTTGGGACAAATGTTTTAAGTACAACCTCGTAGAAAAGTCATCAAAACTTGCAACTTTCATCATTGTTCATGTAAATAGTTGTCTAGTCTTTGCAACACAAGCTTATACTCTGTGCAACCAGGTATATGAATTAATTTTCATTAATTAACATCGACGTGCATTTAGATAATGTGTAATACAAAATCAGGGATGGATTTAATTACACGTGATAGGTAGTATGGATATGGCCAAATATTTTTATAATAAACAAACTTGGAAGGTTATACAATAAGCTGACATTTGTGTTTGCACAGCAAAAGTTTAATCACGTATAAAAACGAAAATCCGTTGAAGAACAAACTAGGTATCTTCAAGATCACATTAACACACCAAGATATATATGTATATGGCAGTCAACTGAAATCAAGGTTTAGAGCATGCATCGATAATTCTAGATATCCCCAAATTATTATATCGGCTTGACATCATAAATAATCGCACTAATGGTCTGACATCACTACGTTTTTTTGCCGATTGAGCTTTTTCTCTTCCAAGGAGGCATGAAATCCTTTGGAATTTAGTTTTTTTTTAATCATATGGCTATTCGGATCCTCGGCCGTTAAAAGTCTTTACGTTTGAATGTTCGTATCAAATCCTATTGAAATTTTTCAAAAATCCGATCGTAGTCGGATCGTTTAGTGTGCGGTTGCTCTAACGGAACTTTGGTTTTATTGTAGCTTGGATAAATGTCGTGGCACGAAAAGGCGCGTCCGGAAAAGACATAAAAGTTAGTGATATTTGCTCATTAGAAGTTAAGTTTTAACATATCTGAATGTAAGTTTAGATAACAAGGAGCCTTATTGAGATAGTACAGGTATTTACCAGCTCCATATCTTAACGATATGGCTCTACCTCTACGTGATGAAATCATTATTTCGACAATCCTGCAGTTTGCGTTTAGGACGCGTCTTTGCGTGCCCCTACATTTCGCTCTACAACTAAAAGAAGACTCAATTGTTACCGCTAATATGTTACATTATATAGCTGGCTCTGTTTGCATCATGTACTCTTCATATCATGTTCCCACTCCTCTCCCTTCCTCTCCCTCTCCCCACATCTCCCCCTCGCTCCCCTTCTCCATCTTCTCTGCCTCCGTCTGTCTGTCTGTCTCTCTTCCTCTCTCTCTCTCTCTTTATTCCCATTCTCTCTCTCTCTCTCTCTCTCACTTACTCCGTTTCAAATATTAATTTCATATGGAAGTATTTGCTTTCCTATGTTCTTCTCATTCTTTTCTCAAAATGATCCGTTTCTATTGCATGCTATACTCTAACTCTTTTAAAACACTTTCCGACATCACAGCACGACCACATTCCAGATGATCGAAGCACAAATCATTCATGACATTATTTTCTCTCTCTGATTAGGATTTTTATTTCAAAGAAGTTATATCAGTACAATTCATTTGTTGTAACTGCCAAGTAAATAAAATTGAACAAAATCGGGAAAGAACAATGTTAGTATCTAAATCAATAGCCAGCTCATGAGATTGGGCAAAGAAATAAATGTATGCACACAAAAGTTTTGCTAGTACAAATTCATAACACTGGAGCATAATATATTAAGCATGGAAAATAATATTGCAAATTCAACTGTAATAATGAATTAGTATGTCAAAAGATATATATTTAAAAAGACAACATGATGTCACAAAGCAATAAACATTTAATTGTGTCTTTCGAGAATTTGATTTTAAACAAAATAGATTATGATTATTATCTAAGGAAAATAAATAAGAAATTAACATTAAATACAAAAATATAGATTAAATAGATCATATAAACCTCATCATGAAATTACGAAATGTGTCATTTAACACCGAGTATTATTGATTCGTTTTATAGAGGCAAAAAGAGTCACATTAAAATAAATAGATTTTGTTCACCCTGTAATCAATTAAAGCTCACTTCAATGTCATATAGAGGGCTTTAAATTAAATAAATTCTATAGGTAATACATACATTTTGTTTTCATTAAAATCAATTGAAATGAATTACAGTATTGGGAAAAATATGACATCTAACAGATGATAGAATAATGATCTCTGGTCTCTTCTCAAAACGATATTCCACGTAATGACCTTTGACCTGTGATGACGATGAACTTCCCCTTAGTCTGTTTCACTAGACTCAACAGATGATGATTCAGCAGACGTAGAGGTAGAGGAAGAACGTCTAAAACGAGCTGCAAGAGATGCAAAACCAGAAAATCATTTTATGAAGAATATTTGATGTTACAGCATTAATTTGTTGATGATAAGGATTTTGGAAGGCAAAATTCTTCAACTGAAACACCATCTAGCTGCCCAAATATGAAGTGACGGTTGCACTAATGATATTTGGTAATTTGAAAAATCTCGGGGCTGTAGCCCCCAGCCCCCCTCTCTCTCTCTCTCTCTATGTCTCTCTTTCCCTCCCTCCCTCTCTGTCTCTATCTGTCTCTCTCTCAGTTTGATGCTACTCTAATTACCCCGACGCTATGCGATATGGCATGTTGCTTTTGACATACAATTATTACAGTACTGTCAATGACTACAACTTACTCGAAACTAACTTTAAACATTACTCACCTGTAGCAGGGCAGGACACAACTCGGATACAGACTTCTTCCAAGATCTGACAGACATCCGCAAATTTCGTTTCACCCTCCTCTTCCAAACACACCTGATTATTGTCGACTAAAGTCAACAAAGCCAGCTCATCGGCAGTCACTAGCCCTAGAAGTCTTTCTTCACAGTCATTCATCACCGTTCTGTACTTATCACAGAGGGCTTGAAACTCCGAAGTGCGATCCGTGGTTTGGGCTATAAATAGGAGGAATTAATGACACTTTAAGATTTTTTTCTTCAAAGTTACTTTCTTTTAATTTTTTGTATACGGTTTACTTAAACGCAACACAAACTGGCAGGATATTTAGGTCGGCACAATGTCTGTTGCTTGGAGCTAGGAAGGTGTTTTAGAGATAACACTTATTTCTACATATTCTTCTCAGTGACTACTTCTGTTGAAACTTCTTGCCCCAACATTTCTAAATTTCGTGTTTTTTGGGTAGGGTCGAGTGAAGCGAGTGACACTTTCGTTCGTGACAATTTAATTTCGTCATCAACATAATACAGAAAATAGAAAATACAAAAGGAACACTCCGCGGACCGAGGATATGGTGACGTTTGTCCGAATACTGGAAAATTGGCAGGGGCTGCAGGCCCCTTAGCCCTCACACCCCCTCTCATGCCTATGCAGTATTATTTACAAAAAACCCTGATATATTGAAGTTGTGTTTTACCTTTGACTTCCAGTGCAACAAATGCAATGAGACACATACATACGGACAGGGCCTTTACCTAGAACGGAAATAGAACATAATATGATAACATTATTCATTGTTAAGAGTTTATAGTTTGTAAACATACATTATTTGTCATGGAATATTGATTATCCCGAGATTGAATCTGCTCGCTAATTTTAATGGAGGTTTAGGAAGTTCCATGATCTGATTGAATCATTTTTGCTTCCTCAAATTGACTCCAAATATAATTGTACCAAATTTAACACGCATATTAAAGGAAGAAGATTGTGTAAATGAAAATTGTAAACTACAGGAACAAAAATTACAACCGCTTCGTCAAATAGTAATGATAAATACATATACCCTTTGCTTATTTTCGTATACCACTTTTTAAATGCATACTCGTTCTGAGCAGTATTAGGCCGGTAAATGTTATTCGTATAGCATTCTACCCCAAAAAGAGAACAACACCAAAACGTCATTAAAAGGTTAAATTGTGCCTGAGTAGATTAATAAAAGAAAATTATACTTACCAGTGAAGCCATTTTAGATGTTTCGTCGAGTCGAATGCTTTGAATCTAGAGAGGCGTCGAATGATAATGAGTGAATGATGAAACAAATCATATCGTCTCCTTTTATAGAATTGTAAAACAATCAGATTTGAGATTGGGGGCGGGTTCAAATGCAAATGCAAAATGAAATATGAAATATGACGTATGATCTGGTAAAACAACGCTGGAATTAAGTGACATTTAAAAATGACAGTTGATGGATAAAACTCAATGAAAAAATAATTTTCCACTCATGAAAGCATTTATTGTTAACCAAATAGGCTGTCATTTCATATTTTATCATTTCACATTTTATTTTTCCACAATTTATACCATTCATTAAGCAGTAGGATGAGAATGACAGTTGAAGGGTAGGTAGACAAATGAATAATAATGCATGCAGCGATGCAAACAGAATCATAAGTGAATTATAATATTTGACAACTTTTGGCTGACCGCACAGATCAAGGTGTTTGTTCAAATTTCGTGGAAAACTGTCATTTTATTGCATTGGTGGATCAATCCTACATCATAGCTACCTTTGAAGGTGAATTTAAAGGGAAGTCTACCCTGATATCAGGTTATGTTTCAATAGAAGCAGCACAAATGAGAGGAACGGGTCAGAGAGTTTGAGAGGAGCTCGCGAGATACATCACAATGTTAACAATTTGTGTTTGATTTAAAATCATTCCTTTTTTTAAATAGGAATTTGCTCAAACTTAAAGTGACCTGTTCCTCTCATTTTGTGCTGCTTCTATTAAAACCTACTTAATATCAGGGTGGATTTCCCCTTTAAATTCACCTTCATTGGCGTAGCGTGATGGAATAGTGGTTGGGGGGAGCACAGGTCTTACTGAAAACAAACGGTGCCCACCCCGATATTAAGTAGGTTTTAATAGAAGCAGCAAAAATGAGAGAAACGGGTCAGAGAGTTTGAGCAAATTCCGATCAAAAATAAGAAATATTAGTTTATGACAGTTTACATACAAAGCAAATTTGAGAGGAGCTCGCGAGATACATCACAATGTTAACAATTTGTGTTTGATTGATAGCAACTTTAAAATCATTCCTTTTTTTTAAATAGGAATTTGCTCAAACTTTCACTGACCTGTTCCTCTCCTTTTTGCTGCTTATATCAAAACCTACTTAATATCAGGGTGGATTCCCCCTTTAAATACACCTTCATTGCCGTAGCGTGAGTCTATGCAGGGACTCCCACCTCCCTGGTCTATGGAATGATGGTTGAGGGGGAGGGGAGCACAGGTCTTACGGAAAACAAACAGTGTAAATACAAAACTAACGATTCGAGAAGGTGCTCGGCGGGATTCGGTTCAGGTGTCCTCTTTTCTCGTCCTTTCCCATTCTCAATTTTCTTTTCTTTTTCTTGCCTTAATTTTTTTGTTAATATTTATTTCACCGCCGTAAAACGCTTCATTGATTGAAATGAATAAAAATGAAATCATGAGCCGTTTTGAATAAACGATTACAATCTAAATAAGAGGTGTCGTGGTCGAGTCTTAAGGTCCGCGGTTCGAGTCCCGCCGCGGCACTAATGTCCTTTGGCAAGACATTGATCTACATTTGCCACACTCAACCCAGGTGATGCATGGGTACCTGGCAGGAATTAATTCCTTGAAATGCTAGAGCGTCGCAGTGGCTGCCTTGCTAAAGCCAGGGTAATAATCGGGGCAGCGCCAGGAGCGTCACACCGTGACGGACATGTGCGCTATACAAGAAGCCACCATTATTATTATTATTATGATTATTATAAAACACTTTTTATATCTATGTATTATGATACAATATTAAAAGATGATGAACTGCCCCATGCCCCGTTACACGGATTAAACCCCGCTCCTAATCACTTTTCGAGTGTAATTTTGGAAAGTCTATTCGCAAATATCAGCTGTTAAAAATTCTGGCAACGAGCAACTAACTTGGCCGGATGCATGCTTTCTAAAATTACCTTTGTTGGCAATTAACATTTCATATACAGTGCGGCCCAGAAAAAACGAAACCGAGAATTATCAATGTTTTATCATTACTTAATCGCAATTATAATTAATAAATGACACATATTTGTAAAGCTTAGATCCTCCTCTTTCATTTGATGCAACTCATATGTTGCATGTTTCACATGGGTGATTAAAAACAGTTTGAAGAGACGAAACCAAAAAGTCATTTGGTGGGCGGTATCTGAATCTGAATTTCAAAGAAAATCACATTTCTAGAAAGTTCAATTTCTGCCCTTTCATATGACACCTCAATCAGGAAAAATGAGCCAGGAATATAAAAAGTACTGTTTGTTTGAAGTATTGCTTGCATTTCCATAATTTGATTAAACGCTTTCGTTTTCACTGGCTGCCTGCCGTAGCAACAAACAGAGTTGACAAAAGACTTAACTCCGTTTCGTTGACGATCACTGAGCCATGCATCAAGCCTTTCGTCTTCTTTGTGCATGGCTGATCGTCAACAAAGAGGAGTTAAGTCTTTTGTCAACTCTGTTTGTTGCTACGGCAGGCAGCCAATGAAAATGAACTCGTTTAATCAAATTATGGAAATGCAAGCATTACTTTAAACAAACAGAACTTTGTTAGTCCTGGCTCATTTTTCCTGATTGAGGTGTCATATGAAAGGGCAGAAATTGTGATTTTTTCTTTGAAATTCCGATACTCCCGCCAAATGAATTTTTGGTTTCCTCTCTTCAAATTGTTTTTAATCACTCATGCGTGAAATATGATTTGCATCAAATGAAAGAGGAGGGTCTAAGCTTTACAAATATGTGTCATTTATTAATTATAATTGTGATTAAGTTATGATAAAACATCGATAATTCTCGGTTTCATTTTTTCTGGGACGCACTGTATAGTACATGTATGTACAAGAGGTACATGTTATCAATTAAGAAAAAGGTATGTAAGATTAAGAAAGAAAATGATCGGATGAAGGAAAGAAATTAATATTTGAGAGTAACAAATACCTCTTTATTATTGAGTTATTAAAACAAAGTAATTGATCTGGGGGGCATTTCATCAACATTTTTCCACCGACAACTGTCGGCGCCGACTAAATTTGACCAATCAGAGGCCTGGAAAATAGTCGGTGACAATAAAATTGTCGGTGAAAATGATATTAGTCGGTGAAAACCACCGACTAATTGTTTCATGAAACGACCCCCAGTTTTTACGTTTATTTCATTAAGCTTTATGACGATACAATGCAGTATAGTAGTGAAAACCTCCATATCGGCCTTACATATCATTACCATAGTATTTTTGTATAATATAAGCTAGCCACTAATTTCAAACAATGTTTAAGCAAACAGGTATATAAACAAATCATCATTAATTAACATTAACATGCAGTTAATGGTTACTACAAATTTGGGACAAATGTTTTAAGTACAACCTCGTAGAAAAGTCATCAAAACTTGCAACTTTCATCATTGTTCATGTAAATAGTTGTCTAGTCTTTGCAACACAAGCTTATACTCTGTGCAACCAGGTATATGAATTAATTTTCATTAATTAACATCGACGTGCATTTAGATAATGTGTAATACAAAATCAGGGATGGATTTAATTACACGTGATAGGTAGTATGGGTATGGCCAAATATTTTTATAATAAACAAACTTGGAAGGTTATACAATAAGCTGACATTTGTGTTTGCACAGCAAAAGTTTAATCACATATAAAAACGAAAATCTGTTGAAGAACAAACTAGGTATCTTCAAGATCACATTAACTCACCAAGATATATATGTATATGGCAGTCAACTGAAATCAAGGTTTAGAGCATGCATCAATAATTCTAGATATCCCCAAATTATTATATCGGCTTGACATCATAAAAAATCGCACTAATGGTCTGACCTCACTACGTTTTTTTGCCGATTGAGCTTTTTCTCTTCCAAGGAGGCATGAAATCCTTCGGAATTTAGTTTTTTTTTTAATCATATGGCTATTCGGATCCTCGGCCGTTAGAAGTCTTTACGTTTGAATGTTCGTATCAAATCCTATTGAAATTTTTTCAAAAATCCGATCGTAGTCGGATCGTTTAGTGTGCGGTTGCTCTAACGGAACTTTGGTTTTATTGTAGCTTGGATAAATGTCGTGGCACGAAAAGGCGCGTCCGGAAAAGACATAAAAGTTAGTGATATTTGCTCATTAGAAGTTAAGTTTTAACATATCTGAATGTAAGTTTAGATAACAAGGAGCCTTATTGAGATAGTACAGGTATTTACCAGCTCCATATCTTAACGATATGGCTCTACCTCTACGTGATGAAATCATTATTTCGACAATCCTGCAGTTTGCGTTTAGGACGCGTCTTTTCGTGCCACTACATTTCGCTCTACAACTAAAGAAGACTCAATTTTTAGCTAAGAAATTGTAACCGCTATTATGTTACATTATATAGCTGGCTCTGTTTGCATCATGTACTCTTCATATCATGTTCCCACTCCTCTTCCCTTCCTATTCCTCTCCCCACATCTCCCCCTTGCTCCCCTTCTCCATCTTCTCTGCCTCCGTCTGTCTGTCTGTCTCTCTTCCTCTCTCTCTCTCTCTTTATTCCCATTCTCTCTCTCTCTCTCTCTCTCTCACTTACTCCGTTTCAAATATTAATTTCATATGGAAGTATTTGCTTTGATATGTTCTTCTCATTCTTATCTCAAAATGATGTGTTTCTATTGCATGCTATACTTGAACTCTTTTAAAACACTTTCCAACATCACAGCACGACCACGTTCGAGATGAGCGAAACACAAATCATTCATGACATTATTTTCTCTCTCTGATTAGGATTTTTATTTCAAAGAAGTTATATCAGTTAAAATATTGAAAGTACAATTCATTTGTTGTAACTGCCAAGTAAAGAAAATTTAACAAAATCGGGAAAGAAGAATATTAGTATCTAAATCAATAGCCAGCTTATGAGATTGGGCAAAGAAATAAATTTATGCAGACAAAAGTTTTGCTAGATCAAATTCATAACACTGGAGCATAATATATTAAGCATGGAAAATAATATTGCAAATTCAACTGTAATAATGAATTAGTATGTCAAAAGATATATATTTAAAAAGACAACATGATGTCACAAAGCAATAAACATTTAATTGTGTCTTTCGAGAATTTGATTTTAAACAAAATAGATTATGATTATTATCTAAGGAAAATAAATAAGAAATTAACATTAAATACAAAAATAAAGATTAAATAGATCATATAAACCTCATCATGAAATTACGAAATGTGTCATTTAACACCGAGTATTATTGATTCGTTTTATAGAGGCAAAAATAGTCACATTAAAATAAATAGATTTTGTTCACCCTGTAATCAATTAAAGCTCACTTCAATGTCATATAGAGGGCTTTAAATTAAATAATTTCTATAGGTAATACATGCATTTTGTTTTCATTAAAATCAATTGAAATGAATTACAGTATTGGGAAAAATATGACATCTAACAGATGATAGAATAATGATCTCTGGTCTCTTCTCAAAACGATATTCCGAGTAATGACCTTTGACCAGTGATGACGATGAACTTCTTAGTCTGTTTCACTAGACCCAGCAGATGATGATTCAGCAGACATAGAGGTAGAGGAAGAACGTCTGAAACGAGCTGCAATGGAGGCAAAACCAGAAAACCATTTTATGAAGAATATTTGATGTTACAGCATTAATTTGTTGATGATAAGTATTTTGGAAGGCATTTTTCTTCAGTTTTCTTTATTTGATTGGTATTTCATATTCTTCATTTAGACATGAAAGTCATATACCTAAAAAGAATATACATCGACAGAAATTTATAATATTAGGCACTTTATTAGTTTGTAACGGCACTCAGTGATATCAGTTTGTTAACTGGAAGGCAACGCTGCTTGAATACAAGTATCAATAAATAAAATAACAATGCATTTTCTATAGGAAAATGAGAAGTATACAAAATACTGAAACACCATCTAGCTGCCCAAATATGAAGTGACGGCTGCAATATATTTGGTAATTTGAAAGATCTCGGGGGTGTAGCCCGCTCAGCCCCCCCCCTCTCTCTCTCTCTCTCTTTCTCTCTCTGTCAGTCGATGCTATTCTAATTACCCCCACGCTATGCGATCTGGCATGTTGCGTTTGACATAAAATTATTACAGTACTGTCAAAGACAAAACTTACTCGAAACTGGCTTTAAATATTACTCACCTGTAGCAGGGCAGGACACAACTCGGATACAGACTTCTTCCAAGATCTCACAAGCATCCGCAAATTTCGTTTCACCTTCCTCTTCCAAACACACCTGATTATTGTCGACTAAAGTCAACAAAGCCAGCTCATCGGCAGTCACTAGCCCTAGAAGTCTTTCTTCACAGTCGTTCATCACCGTTCTGTACTTATCACAGAGGGCTTGGAACTCCGAAGTGCGATCGGTGATTTGGGCTATTAAGAGGAGGAATTAATGACACTTAAAGAAATCTGGTTCTAAAATTTGCTTTCAAAGTTACTTTATTAATTTTTGTTAAGGGTTTACTAAAACGCAACGCAAACTGGTAGGATACTTAGGTGGGCAAAATATTTGTTGCTTGAACGCAATTAAGGTGTTTTAGAGCTAACACTTATTTCTACATATTCTGCGCAGTGACTACTTCTGCTGAAACTCTTTGCCCCAGCGTTTCTAAATTGCATGGTCTTTGGTAGGGTCGAGTGAAGCAAGTGACACTTTTGTTCGTGAAAATTTCGTCATCAACATATATAAAGAAAATAGAAAATACAAAAGGAGCACTCCGCTGCCCGAATATATGGTGACGTTTGTCCGAATACTGGAAATATTGGCAGGGGGTTGCAGTCCCCTTAGCACCCCACACCCCCACTTATGCCTATGCAGTATTATTTACAAAAAACCCTGATATAGAAGTTGTGTTTTACCTTTAACTTCCAGTGCAACAAATGCAATGAGACACAGACAAACGGCCAGGACCTTTACCTGGAAAGGAAATAAAATATATGATAACATTAATTTATTATAATTTGGAAAACATATATACATCATTTGTCATGGAATATTGATTATCTCGAGATTGAATCTGCCTTCTAATTTTAATGGAGGTCTAGGAAGTTCCATAATCTGATTGAATCATTTTTGCTTCCTAAAATTGACACCAAATATAACTGTACTCATTTTTCCTTCCCCCGTACATCCCAGAATCAAAGTTAAAACGTATATTAAAGGAACAAGATTGTGTGAATGAAAATTGCAAACTACAGGAACAAAATTACAACCGCTTCGTCAAATAGACTGATACATTCATATACCCTTTGCTTATTTTCGTATACCACTTTTTAAATGCATACTCGTTCTGAGCAGTATTAGGCCGGTATGTCTTATTCGTAGCATTCTACAAAAAAAGATAATAACACCAAAACGTCATTAAAAGGATAAATTGTGGATTATCAGAAGACAATTATACTTACCAGTGAAGCCATTTTAGATGTTTCGTAGAGTCGAATGCTTCGAATTTAGAGAAGGGTCGAATGATGGTGAGTGAATGATGAAACCAAACATTTCGTCTCCTTTTATAGGATCGTAAAACAATCAGATTTGAGATTGGGGGGCAGGTTCATGTATGCAAAATGAAATTTGACGTATGATCGGGAAAACATCACGCTGGAATTATTAAAGTGACATTTCAAAATGACAGTTGAAGGATAAAAATAGATAAGATTAATTTTCCTTCATGAAAACATATTGTTGACTTATTAGGCTGTCATTTCATATTTAATTATCATTTCACATTTTATTTTGTCACAATTTATACCAATGCTCATTCATTAAGCAATATGATGAGAATGACAGTTGAAGGGTAGGTAGACAAATAAATAATTATGCATGCAGCGATGGAAACAGAATCATAAGTGAATTATAATATTTGACAACTTTTGGCTGACCGCACAGATCAAGGTGTTTGTTCAAATTTCGTGGAAAACTGTCATATCATTTCATTTTTGGATCAATCCTACATCATAGCTACCTTTGAAGGTGAATTTAAAGGGGTAGGGCCTACATAAACAACATCAATGTTAATTTGAATGATCATGTTACAAAATTGACTGCCCATTCGCGAACTCGAATGCCCGAGTTCATCTTCCGGCAATTGCCGACGAATCTGAATGAATCTTGGCACACGCGCTAGACGGAATGAACTTGAATGATAGAAGTGTAAAATCCCGTGCACGAGACTCTAAATTAAATGTATGAAGTATAGTTCGAATGATAGTCTCCGCCGAAAATGACGTTTGTGCTAAATTGAACGAAGTGAGCATTTGTTACAAGATATCGTAAATAGATTTAATCACAAGTGATAGTTAATCAAAATATGGCCGATGGTTTTGATAATAAACAAACTTGGAAAATATTCATACAATTATAGGTGTCATTTGTTTTGGCACGATGTAGTTTATAAACACCTGTAAAATCAAACCAGTGCCAAACTTTCAAAAAGGATAATTGGTTGGCAGAACAGACGTATTTATGGAAACCAGAACTGTTGTCGCTGGAATTAAAGTCAGTTACAGCTGAGGGTACAGACTTACACGTTTCACATTAGACCCCAGAACCCCAAATGTTCTTGTTAGCACATTATGTTCAATATTTTACTCCCGACAATAACCAATTTATGATAATAAATGCTTCAAAAAGATTTAACCGTTTTAATCTTATTTATCATCATTAAATACATTTTTTTTAATTCTTTAAACTGTCGTTGGAAGTAATCACAAAATTCACTCTTAATTCCCCAGCTTGATTGTTGTCCCGATCGCATTTCATCCGTCTAGAAGGCGACGGATTGTCCCCCCACCCCAATGAAACCACATATTATTTTCATCATCATTATTGTTATTATTGTTATTATTGTTTGTATCGTTATTATTATTTTTTCATATAACTATTATTACTATTTCGATAGTTCTTATTATTATATTATATTAATACTAATTATTCATATTCCTCTTCTTCGTATTATCATTATCAATGATATCATATGTTTCATGTAGTTTGACATTTTTTTCTCACAAAAACGTTGATTGCTCTTTACAACAGTCACTTGTATGTACTCATTATCATTTCACCTTCAATTGTAGCTATTATGTAATAATATGACAGTGTGAAGAGACTGCTAAAGCAAATACCGTGCCAATCAAGTAAAAGGTGTTCAATTGATAAGTGAGCATCCTTTATTATTCATTATGACTGTCGATAGATGTAAATGGCTATTATTATCTCTCTATATCCTTCAGCTGTCATCTCTTCGTGAATAATCTGTGGTTTGAAATATAAAATGACAGTTTATCTGTTGACTAATGAAATACAAAATGACAGTTTTAATTATTTAATAATGGAAAAATTACAGTTAATTTTTCAATTATTGATTGTTTTTATGAAAAAGTTTGTCTCAATTGGCATAAATTGACCCGCCCTCATCACAAATTTGATTGTTCAAATATCCTATAAAAGGAGGCGAAGTGACTTGTTTAATCATTCACTCATCATCATTCGATACTTCACTAGATTTAAAGCATTCGACACGACGAACCTTCTAAAATGGCTTCAGTAGTAAGTACAATATTCTTTCCATTACAGACCTAACGTATCTCGTTTCCGACATTAGATTGATTATCAATATCAAACTAATGTATCTTGTCAGGAAGGGCATATTGCCTAAGGAATTGGTTGTGACAAATAATTATGTCGGATTTAAAACAAAAATGTGTTTGCCTGCGTGCTTATTAGATTTTTTGACAATGTGTCATGGTATAGTGGTTCATTCATTTTATAACTCTCAATTCTAGGGTTGAGGGTTCGAGTCCCAGCCTGACTCTAACGTCCTTTGGCAAAACATTAATCCACATTTGCCATTCTCAATTACCTCTAGCAATTGATGGGGTAATAATGATTGCAGGTACCTCAGAAAGAACAGCATTGATGTTGATGGAGTTTCCCTTGGGTAAACAAATGTGTTACATCTGTCGCCAAACTTCGAAATTGTTTGGGAGGTTCTGATGTTTTCCTATTTTCCCTATCAGTACAAATGAAATCTTCGTACAAATAATGCAAACTTTTTTTTCATTGAGTTTTTTTATGATGTTTTGTCGCAATGTGGAATACTCCCCGAATGTATCCGAGACCAATTGTATTTGACGCTCTTTCTTTATTTCCAGGTAAAAACCCTGTCCCTTTGCCTGTGCCTCATCGCATTCGTTATACTGGAAATTAAAGGTAAGAACGCATCTTTATTATTTCACTTTTTATCATGATTTATTTTGAATTAGGATATGAACGAAAATAATGCCACTTGGCTCTCTTGGGGTATAAACATCATTCATGGGAAATATGAGATGTATTCTACATGGAAATAATACATCAATAGAACAAATATTTTTTGAAGGATGGAATATGCAATAATTATCAATGGTCATGACAGAAGTCATATTACATCAAATAATCTGTCTCAGGGTGAATAAATAAGGGGACTCTAAGTTATGTTGTGATGTGTATATGGTATTCATGTTAATGATATTGTTCTTTACCCATTTCATTGGTATGGCAATTCAAATATTATCTTCATGAATTGACATGATTGAGGGATGATTTTGCAGGAATTCCATAATATTTGTGACTATCCATCCCATCTAAATTGAATATTCCGTCGTTGTAAGTGGATTTAAAAAATATTATTGATTCAAATGAGGTAGTATTGAAGAACAGGTTATATACAAAATCTTCATTTGCTTAAAGTCTCATTGTGTTCGCTAAAATCATTGCTTTCTCCAAACTACAGCCCAAACCACCGATCGCACTTCGGAGTTTCAAGCCCTCTGTGACAGATACAGAACAGTGATGAACGACTGTGAGGAAAGACTTCCCGGGCTAGTGACTGCTGATGAGCAGGCTTTGTTGAATTCAGCTGATAATAATCAGGTGTGTTTGGAAGAGGAAGGTGAAACGAACTTTGCCGATGCTTGTGAGATCTTAGAGAATGTTTGCACCCGAGTTGTCTCGTGTACCGCTTCAGGTAAGGAACATCGCCGAAGTAGCAATTGTTTTTGTTGGATGGGGGGGGGGGTTGTATATTTTCTTTAAGAATTCGGTTCATCTAGGAGCATTATTGTCGCGGGGGCAAAATGTCTAAAACCCTTTGTTCAGATGTCTTTTTATCTGCGGGAGTGAATTTATTCATTGTACATGTTCTGAGTTGTAAATAGATTACAGTATATTTAAGGAAATAATGTATGCATTTTTTTTTCATTCCATACAGCTCGTTTTAGACGTTCTTCCTCTGTATCTACGTCTGCTGAATCATCATCAGTTGAGTCTAGTGAATCAGACTAAGAAGGCCATCGCCATGACATGTCAAAGGTCATTACTTAGTATATAGTCTTGGAAGGAGATCAGAGATCTTACTTCTGCCACCTGCTAGTTATTTGAATTTGAATTTATTGTAATTCATTTATTTTGCCATCTCGAGATGATTGAATGCTGCAATAGTAACTGCTCTAATCAAAATCATTAGAGTTTAATAAATAAAAGCCAATTAAGCCTTCATCATCCGTGATTAGTAAATTCAAATATGTGTTGCTATGTTTAATACAACAAAGTGATATTCAGCTTCAAGCAAACTAAACTGATAAACTTATACTTTCTTATCTAAAATTAATGGTAGGCATCTAGAATGGCATTTAAAACTTGAAATTAACTTACATTTTTTGTTTAAAAAAAAATCAAAGTTATTCTTTTATAGAGTATGCGGTATTTAATTTAGGATTATATCATTATCTCAGGCCCAGAATACGATTTTCGGTTTATCGTGCTAAGGTTTAGCAATCGTTAATATATATCTCTAATAGCTATTTATCATCTACTACCTTTCAATAATGATCGTAATCTTATGACAGATCATTTAAAATTCTCTTTTGACTAACTTCCAATCTTCGCTGACTCTGGTGTCCAGCGTTTAGTTTAGTTTCAATGATATGTTTGTTCATTATAAAATTTGATTTGCGTACTTACAATGTACTATTTGTATTATACAAAAGTTAATGGCACATATTTAGTTTGCAAAGGTTTATTGTTATGATTTTTATGGAAAAAGAAGTTTTCTTTTGTCTTGATTTGGTTTGATTTTATTTACTTAGTTATATATAACAGCAAACTTGTAGACTACAACCTTTGACTAATATGAGGGCATAGTACTTCTTTGAAAATAAAATTCTAACCAAATGAAAGGAATGTCGTGAATATAATTTTTTTTGATCGTCAAGACTTTAGTTGTGCTATGATCAGGCCAATATCGAGGAGTGTTTCGGAAGAGACGAAATGTAGCATGCAATGAGTTATGACAAAACTGGAGGGGAAAAAAAAAGCAATTGGAGAGGGTCGGTAACAAAAGAAAGTGAGAGGGGAGAGATTTGGAGCAGGTGGGGAGGGTGGGATAAAGAGAAAGAAAGAGGATGAGAAAGAGAGCGAGAGACTGATAAGGGGAGATAGTGAGGTAAAGAGAGGTAGAGAGAGAGAGAGAGAGAGAGAGGAGACGTGGTATCATGAAAGAGAGAGGAAGGGTGAGGATGTGCTCCGACGAAAAATAGGGTTACATTATGGCTAGTGTTGCTATTGGGTTAAGGTAAGGTTTAGGGTAAGGGTTAAAGTTAGGGTAATTAGGTGTAGTGTTTAGTCCAGCGTTTTTGTTGCATTTATGATGAGGTCAGTGTTACGCGGAGAATCTGTAATTCAACCAGATACAGAGAGAGAGAGAGGGGGAGAGAGACTGACATACAGAGAGAGAAAGAGAGAGGAAAGAGAGGGAGAGAGAGGAAGAGAGAGAGAGAGATTGTGAGAATGGGTTGGAGAGAGTGAACGGGTTGGAGAGAGAGAGAGACGGATATCTAAAAAATAAGAAGAGAGGCAAAATGAAATAAAACAATAACATACAGATGTTGTATATTGTCTGGGGATGTCACAAGGTATGCATAAATCGAATTTTACGTTTGTAATATACATTTTTATATGGGAATTAATTGATTTGAATTATCAATTGAAGGATAGAGAAACATAACTAAGCGCAACGATGATGATTAGAACATCTTTTAAAAAAGGATATTTCCAGAAAGTTTAATTTAAAAAAAAAAACTATTTTGGAAGTCAATTTCTATCTTTAATTTGAGTTCACATTTTCATACTCATGGTTGAATTACAAAATAATAATTATTGAAATCAAGTTAGTAACAAACATGTTTAATAGTAATAATAACGATTGTGGTCTTGGAAATGTTATACTGTATGTATGCATTGATTGATTTATTAATTTGATTTCTCTTGAATAAATTCTTTCTCATTGCTATTTGAATAGGTTTATCAAAAAGGAAGCACAATCTAATTTTATTGAGCGACATGAAAATGATTACAGGAAACTCAAAATTTGCTACATGAAAAAACCAAAAAAATCTACACGACGGTTCAACAATTAATATTTTGTCGTGCATCAGAATAATAATGGGGATATATTTCCACTCTCGAATGACGTCCACAGCGTAAGTTTTTTATTCTGTTAATAACATGAACAAGATGATTTAACATACTTGAATCTTTATTTTCCTTTTTTAGAATTGTTTTTAATTCGTCTTTTTTAATCCCACTTATTTTTTTAGTTTCACATTAAACCCCAAAACCAAAGATTTTCTTGTTAACACATTATGTTCACTATACTTGTTCTCCCAGCAATAACAAATTTATGATAATAAATGCTTCAAAAAGAGTTAACAGATTTATTCTTAATTATTATCATTACATAAACCATTTATTTTTATCCTTTAAACTGTCATTTGAAGTAATCAAAACATTTCACTCATAATTCCCCTGTTTGATAGTTGTCCCGATCGGATTTCATCCGTCTAATACGATCCATTCCCCCAGGAAACCACATATTAGTAATAATATTATTATTATTATTATTATTATTATTATTATTATTATTATTATTATTATTATTATTATTATTATTATTATTATTATTATTATTATTATTATTATTATCATCATCATCATCATTATTATTATATGTTTGTCGTAGTCTGTCATTTTGTCCACACAAAAACATTGATTGCTATGTAAAACAGTCAGTTGGGTGTATTCGTTATCACGTCACCTTCAGTGGTAGCTATAATTATGTATAACTGATCCAACAATGTTATAATATGACAGTGTGACAAGATTAGTAAAGCACTTACCGTGCCAATCCAGGGAAAGGTGTTCAATAGATATAAGAACTTTCTGTAGTTTTCATTATGAATGTCAAAGGCTGGATATGAGTATTATGGTTATTATCTCTTTATTTCCTTCAGCTGTCATCGCGTCAAGAATAATCGGTGGTTTGAATTACGAAATGACAGCTTAACGTTTTACTAATGAAATACAAAATGACAGTTTGAATTATTTAATAATGGAAAAATTACAGTTTGATTATTCAATGATAAATTGTTATTGTGGACAAGTTTGTTTCAATTTGCATAAATTGACCCGCCTCAAAACGCAAATTTGATTGTTTTAAGATCCTATAAAAGGAGACGAAATTATTTGTTTCATAATTCACTCATCAACACTCGATACTTCACTAAATTAAAAGTATTTGACTCGACAAACCTTCTAAAATGGCTTCAGTAGTAAGTACAATTTTCTTTCGTTTACATAGCTAACGTATCTCGTTTCCGATTTGAGTTTGATTATCAATATCAAACTAACTTATCTCAATTCAAGATGGGGCATTTTGATTATGGGATAACGTGTGACACAGTAATTAAGAAAATCATGTTGGAAAATTTTGAACTTTTTTATTTGCTTGCTTGCTTGTTAGATTTTTGGGGGGACAATAGTGTTATGGTTAAGTGGCTCGGTTACTTAACTCTCAATCTTAGGGTTGAGGGTTCGAATTCCAGCCCGACACTAGCGTCCTTTGGCAAGACATTAATCCACATTTGCCAATCTCCACCTGCTAATTGCTGGGGAGTAATGATAATTGCAGGTACCTCAGGTAGAACAGCATTGAGCTGATGAGGTTTCCCTGGGTAAACATAGGTGTTATATTATTAATACAATCTATAGGCCAACTTGGTAATTGTTTTTTAAGGTTCTGATGTTTTCTATTTTTCCTATTTGTACAAATTAAATCTTCATGCAGGCAAGGCATACTCTATGTATTTCATTGAGATTTTTGTGTGTAAATGCTATATTGTTTTGTTGCAGTGTGGAATACTCCCTGAATGTATCTGAGACAAATTGATTATGACGCTCTTTCTTTATTTCCAGGTAAAAACCATGTCCCTTTGCCTGTGCCTCATTGCATTCGTTACACTGGAAATCAAAGGTAAGAATGCATCTTTATTATATCACGTTTTATCATGATTTATTCTGAGTTTATAACGAAGATGAAAAATAATACGTTTTTGGTAACTCTTTAAAATTTCTTAAATGTATTCTACATGGAAAAATACATTTGAGGATGGAATATGCAATAATTTTCCATAATCATGACGGAAGTCATATTTCATTCAATACTCCGTCTCAGAGTTAATGTATTAGGAGACAACAAGTAATTTATATAAAGTCTGTAATTAACTATTACATTATTTTTTTGTATAAGATATGAAGTCAAACGAATTAAATTGGTAATGTGTAATTTATGTTAATGATATTGTTCTCTACCCATTTCATCAGAACGGAATATTATCTTCATGAATTAACATAATTGAAGTATAATTTCGTAGGAATTCCATATGATGGGTGACCATCTATTTTATCTATTCCGTCGTTGTACGTGGATTAAAAATATAAAACTTATTGATTCAAAAGAAGAAGTATTGGAGAACAGGTTATATACAACATCTTGATATGCTTAAAGTCTAATTGTGTTCGCTAAAATCACATTACTCTCTCCTAATTACAGCCCAATCCACCGATCGCACTTCAGAGTTTCAAGCCCTCTGTGATAGATACAGAACAATGATGAACGACTGTGAAGAAAGACTTCCCGGGCTATTGAATGCTGATGAGCAGGCTTTGTTGAATTCAGCTGATAATAATCAGGTGTGTTTGGAAGAGGAAGGTGAAACGAACTTTGCTGATGCTTGTGAGATCTTGGAGAATGTTTGCATCCGAGTTGTCTCGTGTACCGCTTCAGGTAAGGAACATCGCCGAAGCACCATTTTTTGTTGGATGGGGGATTGGTTAATTTCTTTAGGAATTCGGTTCATCTAGGAGCAATTGTAGCCAGGGCAAAATGTCTTAAACCTTTTGCTCAGAAAGGAAATAATGTATGCGTTTTTTTCATTCCATACAGCTCGTTTTAGACGTTCTTCCTCTGTATCTACGTCTGCTGAATCATCATCTGTTGAGTCTAGTGAATCAGACTAAGAAGGCCATCGCCATGGCATGTCAAAGGTCGTTACTTAGAATATCGTCTTGGAAGGAGATCAGAGATCATTTTCTGTCACCTGCTAATGTCTGAATTGTAATTTATTGTAATTCATTTCAATTTAATTCTATGTATTTATCACCTACAAATTATATATGCAATTTATTTTGTCATCTCGAGATGATTAAATGCAGCAATAATACTGCCTTAATCAAAAAAGATATTAGACTTTTACAAGTATTGTGATTCATTCAATTAAAGCCAAGCCTTCATCATCCGTGATTAGTAAATTCAAATATGTGTTGCTATGTTTTATACAACAAAGTGATATTCAGCTCCAAGCAAACTTAACAGATAAACTTATTCTTTCTTATCTGACATTAATGGTAGGCATCTAGGATGGCATTAAAAACTTGAATTACTTACATCAATGTTACTCTTTTATAGATTATGCGGTATTTAGGATCATTTAAATTTCTCAGTCCCAAATGACGATTTTCGAATAATCGTTCTTAGGTTGACCAACCTTTGATAAATATCTTATATCTATTCATTATCTCTTACCTTTCAATAATAATCGTAATCTATGACAGATAATATTAAATTATCTTCTGACTAACTTGCAATCTTTGTTCACTCTGATGGTGTCCAGCGTTTCGTTTAGTTTCAAGGATATTTTTGTTCTTTATACAAAAAAATGATTTGCGTACTTACAACATGCTTTATACAGGCTAGTGTCCTGTTCTGAACTTGTACTATTTGTATTATAAGTTGATGGCTCATTATTAGGTTTGCCAAGTTTTATTGTTGTGATTTTTATGAACATATGCTCTTTTTTCTTGATTTGGTTTGATTTTATTAACTTGGTTATTACAGCAAACTTGTATCGTAAAACCTGTGACTAATATGAGGGCATACTACTTCTTTGAAATAAAATTCTAACCAAAGGAAAGAACTGTCATCAATATATACTTTTTGACTGTCAAGAATTTAGTTGTGCTATGACCAGGCCAATATCGAAAAGTGATTTGGAAGAGAAGAAATGTAGCATGCAATGAGATGAGACAAAACTGGAGAAGATAAAACGATAAAGTAAGAAAGGGAGAGGAGAGAGGTTGGAAGAGAATGGGGAGAGGGTTGGATAAAGAGAGAGATGGAGGGAAAGAGAGAGAGACAGAGAAGGGGGAGATGGCGAGGAAGATAGGGAGAGAGAGAGAGGGGAAGAGCTAGAGGGGGTGGTAGCGAGAGAGAAAGAGAGAGAGAGAGAGAGAGATAACGAGATAGAGAGAAGAGGTGGCATCATGAAAGCGAGACAAAGGATGAGGATGCGCTCCGACGCTCTGGCGACAATTGTACATCAGTATTTGTTATCCTTGTGTTGTATGCATCTGTTTTCCAATAAAAACATAAATACAAAAACGAAATTGTATTGAGCTTATTTCTTCAAAGATAGGGTTACTTATGGCTAGGGTTTCCATTGGGTTTAGGGTTAGGGTTAAGGTTAGCGTTAGGTGTAGTGAATGGTCCAGCGTTGCATTTATGATGAGGTCAGTGTTACGCGGAGCATCTGTCGTTCAACCAGATACAGAGAGAGAGAGAGAGAGAGGGGGGAAGAGAAAGAGGAATGGGTGGGAGAGAGAGATAGAGAGAGAGAATGGGTTGGAGAGAGAGAGAGAGAGAGAGAATGGGTGGGAGAGAGAGAGAGAGAGAGATGAAAATCTATCATAAAACAAGAAGAGATGCAAGCTGAAATAAAAGAATATCAATCAGATGTTGTATTTTGTATGGGGATGTGATGTGAAAAATGTATGCATAAATCGAATTTTACGTTTGTAATATACATTTTTACATGGGAATTAATTGATTTGAATTATTAGTGAAGGATCGAGAAGGCATAACTAAGCACAACGATGAAATTAACTGCCAAAACGCGAACTCGAATGCCCGAGTTTATCTTTCTGCAATTGCCGACGAGTTTGAATGATTCTTGGCACACGCGATAGACGGAATACATTTGAAGACTGAAGTGTAGTTCAAATGACAGTCTCCGCCGAAAACGTCCGCTTTTTCATTGTTACATGCTAATATCTTCTACAAAATTTGAAGTGTTCTTTTAATACAATAATAGTGGCATATAATCATTTTGGGATATCTAGAATTATCGATGCATGCTCCATGCCGTAATAAAAATTGACCAACATAACTCTATTGTAGCGTAAAAACTGATCAATTACTTTTTTTTTTTATAACTCAAAATTAAAGAGGTATTTGTTACTCTTAAATATTGATTTCTTTCCTTCATCAGATCATTTTCTTTCTCAATCTTTCATACCTTTTTCTTAATTGATAGCATCTACATCTTGTACATACTATATATGAAATATTAAGTGCCAACAAATTTAATTTTAGAAAGCATGCATCCGGCCAAGTTAGTTGCTCGTTGCCAGAATTTTTAAGAGCTGATATTTGTGAATAGCCTTTCCCAAATTACACTCGAAAAGTGATTAGGAGCGGGGTTTAATCCGGGTAACGGGGAATGGGGCAGTTTATCATCTCTCAATATTGTATTATACTACATATATATTAAAAGTGTTTATTTAGATTGTATTCAAAATGGTTTTATGATTTATTTTGTATTCATTTTAATCAATGAAGCGTTTCACGTTGAAAAATATATTTTAAAAAAAAAGTAAAACCAGAAAAAGAAAAAGGGAATATGAGAATGGGTAAGTACGAGAGCGAAGAACAACTAGACCACACCCGGCCGAGCACCTTCCCCTAATTTTGAGTTTTGTGTGAACACTGTTCGTTTTCAGTAAGACCTGTGCCCCCCTCCCCTCAACCATTATTCTATACAATGCCCCCTTAATGAGTAGACTAACGCTACGCGAATGGGCACTCTTTTTCTGTAAAAAAGGAAATGTCCACCCTGATACTATAAGTTGAAAATGAGATGAACAGGTCGGTAAAAGTTTGAGCAAATCCCTATTTTACAAAAAAATATTGTTAAAAATATGAAGTTGTGATCAATCAAACACAAATTGTTAACAATGAGCTGTATCTCGCGAGATCCTCTCCAAATCGCTCTGAACATAACATTTCATAAACTAAAATTTCTTATTTTTTATCAGAATTTGCTAAAACTTTCTCCGACCCCTTCCTCTCATTTTTCTGATTCTATTAAAACCTGCTTAATATCAGGGTGGACTTCCCCTTTAAATTCACGTTCGAAGGTAGCTATAACCGTAGGACTGATCTGGCAATGAATTAATATGACAGTTTTCCACGAAATTTGAACAAAGACCTGGATGTGTGCATCTAGCAAAAAGGTGTCATATATTGTCATTCGCTTATGATTCCGTTTGCATCGCTGCATGCATAATTAATTATTTGTCTACCTATCCTTAAACTGTCATTCTGACCCTAGTGCTTATTGAATGAGCAATGGTATAAATTGTAAAATAATAACATGATAAATAATAAAATATGAAATGACAGCTTAATCATTTAACAATATATGTTTTCATTAAGGAAAATTAATATTTTATTGATTGTTATCCTTCGACTGTCATTTTGAAATGTAACTTAATTCCAGCGTTACGTTTCCCATACCATACGTCTAATTTCATTTTGCATACATAAACCCGCCCCAATGTAAAATTTGATTGTTTTAAGATCCTATAAAAGGAAATGAAATGATTTGTTTCATCATTCACTCACCATCATTCGACCCTTCTCTAGATTCGAAGCAATCGACTCTACCAAACATCTAAAATGGCTTCACTGGTAAGTATAATTTTCTTCAAATAATCCACTCAGGCACAATCTAACCTGTTAATGACGTTTTAGTGTTATTCTCCTTTTTTGTAGAATGATACGAATAACCCTTACCGGCCTAATACTGGTCAGAACGAGTATGCATTTAAAAAGTGGAACACGAAAATAAGCATTAAATCATCTACTATCAGAGAGTATATGAATTTATCATTACTATTTGACGAACCGGTTGTGTTCCTGCAGTTTGCAATTTTGATTTACACAATCTTGTTCCTTTAATATACGTTTTAACTTTGATTCTGGAATGTACGGGGGAAAGAAAAATGAGTACAATTATATTTGGTGTCAATTTGAGGAAGCAAAAATGATTCAATCAGATCATGGAACTTCCTAGACCTCAATTAAAATTAGCAGGCAGATTCAATCTCGAGATAATCAATATTCCATGACAAATGATGTATATATGTTTTCCAAATTATAAACTCCGAAAAAAAATTAATGTTATCATATATTTTATTTCCTTTCCAGGTAAAGGTCCTGGCCGTTTGTCTGTGTCTCATTGCATTTGTTGCACTGGAAGTTAAAGGTAAAACACAACTTCTATATCAGGGTTTTTTTTTGTGTGTAAATAATACTGCATAGGCATAAGTGGGGGTGTGGGGTGCTAAGGGGACTGCAACCCCCTGCCAATATTTCCAGTATTCGGACAAACGTCACCATATATTCGGGCAGCGGAGTGTTCCTTTTGTATTTTCTATTTTCTATATAGATGTTGATGACGAAATTTTCACGAACAAAAGTCTCACTTGCTTCACTCGACCCTACCAAAGACCATGAAATATAGAAACGCTGGGACAAAAAGTTTCAGCAGAAGTAGTAACTGCGCAGAATATGTAGAAATAAGTTTTAGCTCTAAAAAACCTTCCTAGCTCTAAGAAACATATATTGTGCCGACCTAAATATCCTGCCAGTTTGTGTTGCGTTTTAATAAACCGTATAAATATAAAAGATTTTAAAAAAAGTAACTTTGAAAACAAATTTTAGAACAAGATTTCTTAAGGTGTCATTAATTCCTCCTATTTATAGCCCAAACCACCGATCGCACTTCGGAGTTCCAAGCCCTCTGTGATAAGTACAGAACGGTGATGAACGACTGTGAAGAAAGACTTCTAGGGCTAGTGACTGCCGATGAGCTGGCTTTGATGACTTTAGTCGACAATAATCAGGTGTGTTTGGAAGAGGAAGGTGAAACGAAATTTGCGGATGTTTGTGAGATCTTGGAAGAAATCTGTACCCGCGTTGTGTCCTGCCCTGCTACCGGTGAGTAATGTTTAAAGCCAGTTTCGAGTAAGTTTTAGTCTCTGACAGTACTGTAGTAATTTTATGTCAAACGCAACATGCCAGTTCGCATAGCGTGGGGATAATTAGAATAGCATCAAACTGACAGAGAGAGAGAGAGAGAGAAGAAGAAGAAGAAAAAAGAGAGAGAGAGAGAGAGAGAGAGAGTGAGAGAGAGAGGGGGCTGAGGCCCGGACCCCCTCCCCCACTCCGGGAACGGAGGGACCGCATTCGTGTTCCCAACATCTTAGGTAAAAAGGTACTTTTCACGCAAAAAAAGTCCGGCTTGTAATAGTAAAAAAATCGGCCCGTATTGACTCTACACACCGGACTTTAATAGGGGGTGTTTCCAAAGGGAGGGAACATGCATACGCGTATTTTAAATAACACTCAGTGGGGGGCTGAGGGGCTTCATCCCCGAGATTTTTCGAATTACCAAATATAGTGCATCCGTCACTTCATATTTGGGCAGCTAGATGGTGTTTCAGTATTTTGTATACGTCTCATTCTCTTATAGAAAATGCATTGTTATTATATTCATTGATACTTGTATTCAAGCAGCGTTGCCTTCGAGTTAACAAACTGATATCACTGAGTGCCGTTACAAACCAATAAAGTGCCTAATATTATAACTTTCGATATAAAATTTCTGTCGATGTATATTCTTTTTAGATATATGACTTTCATGTCTAAATGAAGAATATGAAATACCAATCAAATAAAGATAACTGAAGGATTTTGCATTCCAAAATCTTTATCATCAACAAATAAATGCTGTAACATCAAATATTCTTCATTAAATGATTTTCTGGTTTTGCATCCCTTGCAGCTCGTTTCAGACGTTCTTCCTCTACCTCTATGTCTGCTGAATCATCATCTGTTGAGTCTAGTGAAACAGACTAAGAAGTTCATCGTCATCACTGGTCAAAGGTCATTACTCGGAATATCATATTCTATCACCTGTTAGATGTCATATTTTTACCAATACTGTAATTTATTTCAATTGATTTGAATTAATGTTAAAGCCCTGTACATGACATTGAAGTGAGCTTTAATTGATTACAGGGTGAACATAACACATTTATTTAAATGTGACTGTTTTTGCCTCAAACAAACAAACCATTAATTAAAACTCGGTGTTAAATGACACATTTCGTAATTTCATGAAGAGGTTATATGATCTATTTAATCTATTTTTTTTATTTAATGTTAATTTCTTATTTATTGTCATAATCTACAAAATCGACAAAATTTAATTTTCTTTGCTTTGTGACTTTTTTGTTTTGTTGTAAATATATATCTTGAGACATGACATGCTATTTCAAACCAATTAATTATTACAGTTATATTTGCAATCTAATCTGTTATGCTATATATATTATGCTTCAGTGTTATGAATTTGTACTAGCGCAACTTTTGTGTGCATACATTTATTTCTTTACCCAATCTTATGAGCTGGCTATTGATTTAGATACTAATATTCTTCTTTCCCGATTTTATTCAAATTCATTTACTTGGCAGTTACAATAAATGAATTGTACTGTAATAACTTCACTGATATAACTCCTTTGAAATAAAAATCCTGACCAGAGAGAGAAAAATGATTTGTGTTTCGCTCATCTCGAATGCTGTCGTGGTGTGATGTCGGAAATATATGTTTTAAATGAGTTACGGTATAGCATGCAATGGAAACAGATCATTTTGAGAAAAGAATGAGAAGAACATAAGAAAACAAATACTTCCATATGAAATTAATATTTGAAAGGGAGTGAGGGAGAGAGAGAGAGAAATAGAGCGCGAAAGAGCGATAGTAAATAAGAATATAGAGAAAAAAGAGAAAGAGAGACAGAGATAGAGAGAGAAGACGGAGAAGGAGGAGCGAGGGGGAAATGTTGGGAGGGGGAGAGGAAGGGAATTTCTTAGCTAAAAAAATTGAGTCTATTTTTAGTTGTATAGCGAAATGTGGTGGCACGCAAAGACGCGTCCTAAACGCACACTGCAGGATTGTCGAAATAATGATTTTATCACATAGAGGTAAGGCCATATCGTTAAGATATGGAGCTGGTAAATACCTGTACTATCTCAATAAGGCTCCTTGTTATCTAAACTCCCATTCAGAGATGTTAAAAATAACTTCTAATGAGCAAAAATCACTATTAAACTTTAATGTCTTTTCCGGACGCGCCTTCTTGTGCCACGACATTTAGCTAAGCTACCATAAAACCATCCTCTTTCACATAATGACACAATTTAAGTGAAATAAGCCATGAAATTGTTGGGCCTCCCAACAATTTAGAGAGGCTTTAAAGCTTGGCTGTAGCAAACCAGCAGTTAGTATTACGTAGAAAGAGAGAAGAGGGAGAAATAAAGAAAGAGAAATAAAGAAATTGAGAGAAAGTGAGTGTCAGATCCAAGCACTGTACTTTGCTATGTCTGGCGATAGGATCTAGTTCTGTTTGTATAGGGGTTGGTTATGAATTTAACTCACAAAAAAAAAAACACAAATTTCATTCGTTGTCCATATAGTTAAATCTTCGAACCACAATTTATTAATGAAATTACCAAAATCAACAATCAACACGCGTTTTCCAAGACGTGTAATCTACAGGGTAATCTTAGTGATAGTTAAAACATTGAAAAAAGTATCATGTCCCTTTTACCTAAATGCAAAATATTCCCATAATCTTACGATGTTTCTAAGCAAAAGTATTACCTCTTTTTAGCGCAGTACTGCAAGTATTACGACGTGAGCTCACCAATAATCAATATGCCCATTAATCATTCACGGAAAAGGGTACAAATCTAAATGCTTTCGCATTGGTGATATCTGCCAATTAACTGTTCCAGATAGAAACGATACTCAACATCCGTCGTTGGAAGTCTCATGAAGTGTGTGTCTATGTGCTGATGTCTCGTCTAAGCAATCGCACGTAGACTCGCGACAGAATGTCCATGGGTATCCGAAATGACGTTCGTCTGTTGCGAAGCTGTACTGGACGAAGTGGTAGCCGTAGTAAGAAGTTTGAGCCGTCTAACCGCCTCGAAGAGTAGCCGTACTCCGAAGTTGAGATCAGCTGACAGAACCATCGTAGAGAGCCGTGTAAAGATCAGTACTCTGAAAACATTATAAAACGTTCCATGTACTAATTTCTGATAAATAGATGCACACTAATTTGGTAAAGTTCATATCTTCCTTTCCATTTTACAAAAGAAAAAAAAAACAATAAAACTGCCTCTTTTAGCCTACCTAAAAATGCTCCAAAAAATGATTGATTCCAATGCTTTGCTGACACAATACTAAAATGCTATGCTTTTTCATAATACACTTAACCCCTATTACTTATGTAGCAGTTCCCTACCATGCCACGCCCTATATTGTGAAATTACCATACACAAGAAAACCTGGATAAAGATATGAAAAATACAACAAATGTCACTTATAGGTTTTAAAGACAATTTGAGAGCTGTAGAGGAGTCTTCCCCTGGCCTGCTTGCCCTGATTTCCAAGATGGCACCAAAATTAGATCAATGCTGAGAAAGAAGATAACTAAAGCAATCAAACAATTCGCGACAAAATATGCGATTTGTCGCATATTTCATCTCGAATTTCACAACAAAGTTTGTGATTCGCGATGTCCCTTCAGGGCCACCATAATTTATTTTATTGAAGTGAACTTTTTTCAGTTACTTAGGCGTTAGGTTACTGTATAACGAAAAGTTACAATTTATCAGCTTCACAAACGCTTGACCAAACACTACACCTTACCCTTACTGTAACACTAACCATAAACCTTACCTTTAACCCAATAGCAACCCTAGCCTTACGTAACCCTATTTTACGTCGGAGCACATCGATCCTCACCCTTCCTCTCTCTTTCATGATACCATCTCTCCTCTCTCTCTCTCTCTCTTTCTCTCCCTCTCTTTTCCTCACTATCTCCCCTTATCTGTCTCTCGCTCTCCTTCTCCACAACTTCCTTTCTCTTTATCCCACCCTCCCCATCCGCTCCCAATCTCTCCCCTTTCACTTTCTTTCTTTATCGACCCTCTCCTATTGCTTCGTTTTCTCTTCTCCAGTTTTGTCATAACTCATTGCATGCTACATTTCCTCTTTTCCAAAACACTCCTCGATATTGGCCTGATCATAGCACAACTAAAGTCTTGACGATCAAAAAGTATATATTCATGACATTCCTTTCCTTTGGTTAGAATTTTATTTTCAAAGAAGTACTAGGCCCTCATATTAGTCAAAGGCTTTAGTTTACAAGTTTGCTGTTATAACTAAGTAAATAATATCAAATCAAATCAAGAAAAAAGAAAATTAGTTTCTCCATAAAAATCATAACAATAAAACTTGGCAAACTAAATATGTGCCATTAACTTTTTTATAATACAAATAGTACAAATTCAGAACAGGACAATTATAGCCTGTATAGAGCATGTTGTAAGTACGCAAATCAAATTTTATAAAGAACAAACATATCCTTGAAACTAAACAAAACACTGGACACCAGAGTCAACAAGAAGTGGAAGTTAGTTAAAAGAGAATTTTAAATGATCTGTCATAGACAACGATCATTATTGAAAGATAATAAATGATAAATAAATATTAGAGATATAAATTACAGATTGGTATACCTGAGCACGATAAACCGAAAATCGTCTTTTGGGCATGAGATAATGAAATAATCCTCAATACCACATAGTATAAAAGAATAACGTTGATTTTCTTTTATTTAAGAAAAATGTAAGTAATTCAAGTTTTAAATGCCATCCTTGATGCCTACTATTAATTTACTATAAGAAAATAACAAGTTTGTCAGTTTAGTTTGCTTGAAGCTGAATATCACTTTGTTGTATAAAACATAGCAACATATATTTGAGTTTACTAATCACGGATGATGAAGGCTTTGCTTAATAATTGAATGAATCACAGTATTTGTAAAACTCTAATATCTTTTTTGATTAGGGCAGTTTTATTGCTGCATTTAATCATCTCGAGATGACAAAATAAATTGCATATATAATTTGTAGGTGATAAGTACATAGCTTTAAAATGAATTGAATTACAATAAATTAAAATTCAGACAACTAGCAGGTGACAGAAGAACTATCTCTGATCTCCTTCCAAGACGATATTCTAAGTAATGACCTTTGACATGCCATGGCGATGGCCTTCTTAGTCTGTTTCACTAGACTCAACAGATGATGATTCAGCAGAGGCAGAGACAGAGGAAGAACGTCTAAAACGAGCTGTATGGGATGAGAAAACACATACATTATTTCCTTAAATATACTGTAATATATGTACAACCCATAACATGTACAATGAATAAAACCAATCCGACAGATGGTTTGATAAAGTGACATCTGAGCAAAAGATTTAACGACATTTTGCCCCTGCGATAATTGCTCCTAGACGAAACGAATTCCTGAAGGAAATATACCATCCCCCCATACAAAAATGGTTACTTCTGCGATGTTCCTTACCTGAAGCGGTACACGAGACAACTCTGGTGCAAACATTCTCCAAGATCTCACAAGCATCAGCTAAGTTCGTTTCACCTTCCTCTTCCAAACACACCTGATTATTATCAGCTGAATTCAGCAAAGCCTGCTCATCAGCAGTCACTAGCCCGGGAAGTCTTTCTTCACAGTCGTTCATCACTGTTCTGTATCTATCACAGAGGGCTTGAAACTCCGAAGTTCGATCGGTGGTTTGGGCTGTAGTTAGGAGAGAGTAATGTGATTTTAGCGAACACAATGAGACTTTGAGCATAACAAGATTTTGTATATAACATGTTCTTCAATACTAACTCTTTTGAATCAATATTTTGTTTTAAATCCAAGTACAACGCCAGAATATTCAATTTAGATGAAATGGATAGCCTCCCTCAATCATGTCCATTCATGAAGATGATATTCGAATCGCCGTACCAATGACATTCGTAATGAACAATACCATTAACATGACTAAACATTACCAACTTACTTCGTTTGTCTTCATATCTTATGAAAAAAAAAAAAGTTAATTAAAGGTTTTACAAAATAACTTGGTGTCCCCTTATATATTCACTCTGAGACAGAATATTTGATGAAATATGTCTTCTGTCATGACCACTGAATATTATTGCATATTCCATCCTCCAAACAATATTCCTTATATTGATATGAATTTTTCGATGTAGAATACATCTCATATTTCCCACGAATGACATTTATACCCGAAGAGAGCCAAGTGGCATTATTTTGCACCTTCGTTCAAGACTCAGAATAAAACATGATAAAAAGTGAAAAAATAAAGATGCGTTCTTACCTTTGATTTCCAGTGTAACAAATGCAATGAGGCACAAGCAAAGGGACAGGGTTTTTACCTGGAAATAATGAAAGAGCGTCAAAATCAATTTGTCTCGGACGGATACATTCGGGGAGTATTTCACATTGCAACAAAACATTATAGAATTAAAAAAAAAACCTCAATGAAAAAAAAGAGTATGCATTATTTGCATGAAGATTTTATTTGTACTGATAGGGAAAATAGGAAAACATTAGAACCTCCCAAACAATTTCGATTTTTGCCGACAGATTGTATTAGTACTGTAACACCTTTGTTTACCCAGGGAAACCTCATCAGCATCAATACTGTTTTTTCTGAAGTACCTGCAATTCTCATTACCCCATCAATTACCAGGTACCCTATATCTCTGGGTGGAGAGTGGCAAATGTGAATTAATATCTTGCCAAAGGACGTTAGTGTCAGGCTGGGATTCGAACCCTCATCCCTAGGATTGAGAGTTTCGTGAATGAACCACTATACCATGACTCCATCGTCAACAAATCTAACAAGCAAGCAAACAACCCCCCCCCCCAAAAAAAAAACAAACAAACAAACAAACAAACAAACAAACAAAACAAAACAAACAAACAAACAAACACAAACATTAAAATAAAAATAAAAATAAAAAATTCTGACATAATTGTATTATTTATCCCCTGCACAACCATCTGTGAAGCAAAATGCCTCTTCTTGAATTGAGATACATTAGTTTGATATTGATAATCAATCTAATGTCGGTAACGAGGTACGTTAGGTCTGTAAACGAAAGCAAATTATACTTACAACTGAAGCCATTTTAGAAGGTTCGTTGAGTCGAAAGCTGTGAATCTAGTGAAGTATCGAATGGTGATGAGTGAATGATAAAACAAATCAATTCGCCTCCTTTTATAGGATCTTTAAACAATTACATTTGTGATTGGGGGTGGGGCAATTTATGCAAATTGAGACAAACTTTTCCATAAGAACAATTTATAATTGACAAATTAAAATGAAATTTTTCCATTATTAAAGGATTTAAACTGTCATTTTGTATTTCATTAGTGAAAAGTTAAACTGTCATTTTTATATTTCAAACCATCGATTATTCATCAAACGATGACAGCTGAAGGATATACAGAGATAATAATAACCATTTCCAGCTATCGACATTCATAATTAATAATGAAGGATGTTCTACTACAAACATAACAATCCCTTGATTGGCACGGTAATTGCTTCACCGATTTCGTCACACTGTCATATTAGTAGACTGTTGGATCAGTGATACGTAATAGCTACCATTGAAGGTGAAATGATAATGAGTACTTGCAAGTGACTATTTTTACATAGAAATCAACGTTTTTGTAAGGAAAAAATATCAAACTAAATGAAACATATGATAATAATAATAATAATAATAATAATAATAATAGTAATAATAATAATAATAATAATAATAATATGTGGTTTCATTGAGGGGGGAATCAGTCGTACTAGACGAATGAAATTCGATCGGGACAACTATCAAGCAGGGGAATTATAGAGTGAAATTTTGTGATTACTTTAAATGACAGTTTAAAGGATAAAAATAAATGGTTTATTTAAATGTTTTTTGTGTGGACAAAATGGCAGACTACGAAAAATATATGATAATAATAATAATAATAATAATAATAATAATAACAATAATAATAATAATAATAATAATAATATGAGGTTTCATGGGGGGATCGGTCGTACTACACGGATGAAAAGCGATCGGGACAACTATCAAGCGGGGAATTACGAGTGAAATTTTGTGATTACTTCCAATAAATATAAGTGGTTTATTTAATGATAATAATTAAGAATAAAACTGTTATCTCTTTTTGAAGCATTTATTATCATAAATTGGTTATTTTCGGGAGTAAAATAGTGAAGTTAATGTGCTTAGAAGAACATTTTAGGTGTTGGGGTTTAATGTGAAACGTGTATAAAGTATGTACCCTCAGTCGTATTAAACTGAGGAAATAAGTGGGATTAAAAAAAAGGAATTAAAACAAATTATAAAAAAGGGAAATAAAGATACAAGTATGTTAAATCATTTCGTTCATGTTATTAAACATAATAAGCTGTGAATGAATATCTTATTATCTTTGACTTTAATTCCAGCAGCAACGGTTTTGGTTTCCATAAAAACATTGGTTCTGCCAACCAATAATCAATATGGCAGTGGCTTGATGTTACAGGTGTTTATAAACTCCACCGTGCCAAAACAAATGACACCTACTGTTTGATGATTTTCCAAGTTTGTTTATTATCAACATCGTAGGCCATACTTTTATTAACCATCACTTGTAATTAAATCTATTTACGATATTTTGTAAAAAAAATGGTCACTCAAAGGTTCGTTCAATTTAGCACAAACGTCATTTTCGGCGGAGACTGTCATTCAAACTATACTTCAGTCATTCAATGTAGAGTCTCGTGCACTGGATTTTGCACTTTTATCATTCAAATGTATTCCGTCTAGCGCGTGAGCCAAGAATCAATCAAATTCGTCGGCAATTGCTGGAAGATGAAATCGGGCATTCGAGTTCGCGAATGGGCAGTCAATTTTGTAACATGCTCATTCAAATTAACATGGATGTTGTTTATGTAGGCCCTACCATGTTTTAAATCACAGAACATGAAATGATTTTGATTAATTTTGTTCCATTGTCGATATCGGACGCACTTTCAACATGGCAGGCTTAAGGAAGACTTTTATATTTTATGTTTCCCCGTTTTTCTTCACTTCTCATAGCTACGTTAGATCAGTTGCCTCGAAATTGTTCTCCCCCTAATAAAAAACAAAACAAACAGAGCCCTTTTTTTTTGGGGGGGGGGGAGAACTGACGTTGTGCTTATGGGCGTCATCCGAGGGTGGAAATTTATCTCGATTAATCTACGGGGTGCACGACAAAGTATTAGTTGTTAAACCATCGTGTAGATATTCTGTCTACATGTAACACATTATGAGTATTCTGTAATCATTTTCATGTCACCTGATAAAATCAGAGTGTATTTTTTTAATGAACTTATTCAAATAGCAATGAAAAAGACTTTATCCAAGAGAAATAAAATGAATCAATCACTCAATACATAAATAGAGCATAGCATTTCCAAGACCAACATCGTTATTATTACCAACTTCATTTCAATAGTTATCATTTTGTCTTCCAACCATGAGTATGAAAATGTGACCTCAAATTAAAGATAGAAATTGACTTCCAAATTAGGTTTTTTTAAAAGTCAAACACTCTGGAAATATCTTTTTATAGGATGTTCTAATCATCATCGTTGCGCTTAGTTATGCCTTCTCGATCCTTCAACTTATAATTCAAATCAATTAATTCCCATGTAAAAATGTATATTTCAAAGTAAAATTCGATTTATGCATACATTGTTGTTGTTGTTTTTTTATTTCCGAAATCAGAGAAAAAATATTATACAAAGAAAACTATACAAAATGAAATATTAATACATGTACATAGATTCAGCAATGTTTATATAATATACTGTTCTTCCGTGGGGTCCTTACACTACAATATTTACACAAAAGTGTACATAAAGCAGAATAGAAACGAAACATAAATATAAGTTTTTTTAAAACACAAAAATTAAAAATTAATAACATACGCGCACACACACACGGTTATGCAAAAAATAAATTGAGTTTAAGGAAATGTTTTAAGGAATATTATCAGTTATTAGGGTATGGAAGGATCTTAATGTAATTACATTTCGGATGTATTCTGGTAGTTGGTTATATTATGTCACCCCTATAGAAGAATGTTCTTTTGCAATTATTTGAATTCTGTTTGGGGAGATCTAGATTTTGGGATGAGCGAAATGAATAATTATATGTGCGATATTTGATATTTTTTTGACAAATAACACGGGGTGCATTTATTTAATATCTTACAAATCATGGTACATAAATGTTTTTTTTTTTGTAACGGCGGTCTAAGCAGGTTCAAATTTAGAGTATCATGAACATGTTGATTGAATGTATGAGAATAAAGATTTACTTTTAAAGCTTTTATAAAATCGAAAGAGAGGATTTACTAGCGGACTGCCAGACCATGTCTCCATAGTCAAAATGTGGAAGAACTATGGTTTTGTAAATTAGATTCAAATCAGATTTATTTGTAAATTGTCTTAATCTACAAAGGAAGCCAATACGTTTACTAATTTTCTGACACATTATATTTATAATTATGAGCATCCCATTTCAAATCATTGTCTATATTGATACCGAGGTATTTGATACTCTCAACCTTGACAATATTTGTGTCTCTTATTTTCACATTAAGTACATTACACTTTGATAACATATGACGGGTGCCAATGAGCATGGTAACAGTTTTGGTATAATTAAGTAATAACTTATTGCGAGACATCCATTTATGGAGATATTGCATTTCATCATTCAAGACAGATTCAGCAACAGTGGGACATTTATGTGGAAATAAATTACGGTGTCATCTGCGTTTAGATGTACGTGACAGAGATTGAACATTTTAGGCAGATAATTTATAAATATCGTAAATAAAGGTGGGCCCAATACCGAACCCTGGGGCACACCATGAGTTAAAACTCTTTCATTAGACATAACATTATTAATCATGGTAACTATTCTTCTCTCAGACAGATAGCTCTCAAACCATTGTAACGACATTTCATCTAAACCAATAGAATACAGTTAATTTAAAAGCACCTGATGATCAACCGTATCAAACGCCTTCTGTAGGTCTACGAAGACTACCCCCGTGTACCTGTCTTTATCATTTGCCATTAACCAATCATCCGTAACTTTAACTAAAACAGTAACGGTTGAATGATGAGTCCTAAAACCAGACTGAACAGAATCCAGTATATTGTTTACATGAAGATGGCTTACTAATTGAATTTGGATTATACGTTCTAGTACTTTAGAAATGCAAGGGAGCAAAGATATAGGTCTGGATTGGATTTATCACCTGTCTTATGAAGCGGAATTACCTTAGCTATTTTCCATTTTCTTGGGACTTTACCATCAGTTATAGATTTATTAGTCAGATATGTAATTGGTTTAATCAAAATATCCAAACAAGACTTGAGTATCTGAACGGTTATACCGCATGATTTCTTATTTTTAAACTTATTAATCTCTCTCATTACATCAGCTTCAGATTTAAACGACAGATAATTTCCACTTGTTGGGACGAGGTGCATCACTAATAGTTGAATAAAGTTTATAATCCCCACAGTTACTTTCTTGATGTCTTTTCAACAACTCTGTTACAGCATTAGCAAAACGATCGTTGAATCGAGATGCTTTATTAAACAGATTCATACATGCATGACTTGGCGAGACGTTATTTTTCGGTGAAAATGGTTTCAGAACTTTCCATGTATCGTTCCGATTTGTACATTGCAATAATTTATTCATAGAGTATTGCTTTTTTGCTTTTTTAAATAGCATATGTAACCCTATTTATCAAACGTCTATAATAATAATAATAATAATAATAATAGGCATTTCTATAGCGCCGTCTATCTAGATAATTCTATTCCGAGGCGCATTTATTATTACCCCGGCTTTAGCCTAGCTGCCGTTTATACAGCGCTCCAGCATTTCAAGGAATTAATTCCTGCGAGGTACCCATTTACATCACCTGGGTTGAGTGTGGCAAATGTAGATCAATGTCTTGCCAAAGGACATTAGTGCCGCGGTGGGACTCGAACCGCGGACCTTGTGATCGACAGTCCGGCGACGTATCCACTCTTTCCATAGCCCATTACTTTGCTTAACAATATCTTTCTTTTAAACTTTATCTCTTTCTTTCATCAAATTAAAAAAATGACTCATTTAACCAAGGAGAGCATTGCTTTCTCATCCGTTTAGTTCTCAAAGGCATATGCTTGTTTATCACAGATAATATCATAGTTTCCCAATTCTAAACAGAATCTTCAATATCAACAAAACTGTCAACGTCGCTCCAATTTACATGTTTACATTCAATTCGAAAACCATCCCAATCAACACCCTTAGACCTCCTGAAAGTTAAAAGATTATGACCATGAGTGAGTGAATGGGGCGATTTCCATACACACATCAATAACACCAGACACCTTTATCTTGTCTTGATCATTCGTCAACATATGATTTATAAGTGTAGCTGTATCACTAGTAATTCTAGTGCACTTTTTGGTATTGATATAATACAACCCATGAATAGTATTTAGTTGATCATAGTATTCTTTTTGCGACATTAGGGTCTTATTAAAGATATCAACATTTGTATCCCCTACTATAATTGAATTTTTAATTAAAATTATTCATGATTATTAATAGATTTTTAAAAGTAAATATTGTATCACGCCTGGAACTCGGTGGTCTATACCAATAAAAAAAATAGGATGGGTTGAGAGTTCTTTATATTTATCGTAATAAGGATTGCCTCTAATTCAAGCAGGGTGTGATCTTCTAGAACTTTATAATTAATATTATTTTGTATGTAAATGGCCACATCCCCACCATTTCGATTACGATCGTTCTGTATAAGTGAATAACCAGATATCGAGACTTTAGTGTCATGACTTTCAGCATCAAGCCTCGTTTCATTTAAAGCACAAACATGGATATCATTCTGGATTAAAATAGACTTCAACTCGTCAACATTTTTCAACAAACTCACAATATTAAATTGCACACATCTTAGTCCCTTTTCACGTAAAACATTATCATCATGGTCATAAAATGGCAATTTTTTAAAAAGGCACCTCGGACATTTCCAATCAAAAAAATGTTCTGAAAGATTATTATACATCTCTACCGGGACACGAGCACAGCTCACATGAATCCACCGTTCGCAACTTAGACCCTTTTATTGCTCTTATCACATGTAGAGCATAAACCACAATAAAAGAGAGCACTATTCCTTACAAAAGAACACGAAAGACTATAAGTAAATTACCTAAAGTCACATCCCCATACAAAATACAAAATCTAATTGATATTGTTTTATTTCAGCTTGCTTCTCTTCTTATTTTTAAATAGATTTTCATCTCTCTCTCTCTCTCTTTGTATCTGGTTGAATGACAAATGCTCCGCGTAACACTGACTCATCATAAATGCAACGCTGGACAAAACGCTACAGCTCGTCCTTTGTCTCGCTTTCATCAGTTCTCTCTCTCTCTGTCTCTTTATCTCTGTTTCTATTTCTCTTTCTCTCTCGCTCTCCCCTCTCACTTTCTCTCTCTCTTTCTCTCCCACTACCTCCTCTCTCGCTCTTCCCCTCTCTCTCTCCCTCTCTCTATCTTCCTCGCCATCTCCCCGTTTGTTTGTGTGTGTGTCTCTCTCTCTCTTCCCTTCTTCCTCTCTCTTTATCCCACCCTCCCCCATCCTCTCCCAATCTTTCCCCTCTCACTTTTTGTATCGACCCTCTCCTATCGCTTCGTTTTCTCTTCTCTAGTTTTGTCTCATCTCATTGCATGTTACATTTCCTCTCTTCCGAATCACTCTTCGACATTGGCCTGGTCGTAGCACAACTAAAGTCTTGACGATCAACAGGTTTATATTCACGACATTCCTTTCCTTTGGTTGAAATTTTATTTTCAAAGAAGTACTATGCCCTCATCTCATATTAGTCAAAGGCTTTAGTTTACAAGTTTCCTGTTATAACTAAGTAAATCAAATCAAGCCAAATCAAGAAAAAATAAAATTAGTTTCTCCATAAAAATCATAACAATAAAACATGGCAAACTAAATATGTGCCATCAACTTTTTTATAATACAAATAGTACAAATTGAGAACAGGACAATAGCCTGTATAAAGCATGTTGTAAGTACGCAAATCAAGTTTTCTTATAAAGAACAAACATATCCTTGAAACTAAACTAAGATTGGAAGTTAGTCAGAACACAATTTTAAATGATCTGTCATAGATTACGATCATTATTGAAAGATAATATATGATAAATAACTATTAGAGATTGGAAATCAAGGATTGGTAAACCTGAGCATGATAAACCGAAAATCGTCTTTTGGGCCTGAGATAATGAAATAATCCTATTTATAAGTATTTCAAGTTTTAAATGCCATCCTAGATGCCTACTATTAATTTGATATAATAAAGAATAAGTTTATCAGTTTAGTTTCCTTGGAGCTGAATATCACTTTGTTGTTTAAAACATAGCAACACATATTTGAATTAACTAATCATGGATGATGAAGGCTAGGCTTTAATTGAATGAATCACAGTATTTGTAAAACTCTTATATCTATTTTGATTAAGGCAGTATCATTGCTGCATTTAATCATCTCGAGATGGCAAAAAAAAAAATCATTTATTATTAATAAGTAATATATATATAAATGAATTACAATAAATTAAAATTCAGATAACTAGCAGGTGACAGAAGAATGATCTCTGATCTACTTCCAAGACGATATTCTAAATAACGACCGTTGACATGCCATGGCGATGGCCTTCTTAGTCTGTTTCACTAGACTCAACGGATGATGATTCAGCAGAGGCAGAGACAGAGGATGATCGTCTAAAACGAGCTGTATAGGATGAGAAAACACATACATTATTTCCTTAAATATACTGTAATCTATTCATAACTCATAACATGTACAATGAATAAAATCAATCCGGTAGATTGTTTGATAAAGGAACATCTGAGCAAAAGGTTTACGACATTTTGCTCCTGCGACAATTGCTCGTAGACGAACCGAATTTCTAACCTCAACCCTGGACCAAACACAACACCTATTGAAACCTAACCGCTGCTAACTCTCGACCTAACCTAACCCTCAGCTGTAACCATAACCATAACCAAAAGCCTGGAGCAATAATAATTGTCGCCGGAGCAAATGTCGAGTTACCCTTGACCAAAATATAACAGAAAGAACTCAAGATTTTTGAAAGCTTAATTTTCTGATAGATACGAAACAGTCCTGTGCATTTATTTTGTTGGGGGGGGGGGGAGGGAGGGTAATATTTATTTTCTAGATTATGTACAGAATGGAACCACGCATGTACTACCCAAATGTCACAATACATTGAGAACAAAGTTATAATTTTCTCTTTAGAGACAGAGAAGGCATAACAATTATACAAACCAGTCTTTGACCTGAACAACGCGTGATCATGCCATTATAACATATTTCTTTTGTCAAGTCGAGTTTTTAAAAAAAATGCATCATGCTGTCTTGCTTTTCATTTTACACCGTTAAACCACTTATCATAAAATAATCCTTTTTTTGAATGATCCCTAAAGAAATGGGGGGGGGGGATTTGGAAAAATGCAGAGCCCAAAATACCAATAAACCATAAAGGAGCAAGATATTGGAAAAAGAAGGAAGGGCAGGGGATTATTATTTTTATTTCTCAATTATCTATTTGATTTCTGTTGGAGTAACATGATAGTTTAGAGGTTTCTAACTTAGTATACTAGGAGTGTTATTCATTATTCGAAAACTACTTCTCTCTCGCTACTAATTACATCCTCCAATAAAAAAGGTTACTTCTGCGATTTTCCTTACCTGAAGCGGTACACGAGACAACTCGGGTGCAAACATTCTCCAAGATCTCACAAGCATCGGCAAAGTTCGTTTCACCTTCCTCTTCCAAACACACCTGATTATTATCAGCTGAATTCAACAAAGCCTGCTCATCAGCAGTCACTAGCCCGGGAAGTCTTTCTTCACAGTCGTTCATCACTGTTCTGTATCTATCACAGAGGGCTTGAAACTCCGAAGTTCGATCGGTGGTTTGGGCTGTAATTAGGAGAGAGTAATGTGATTTTAGCGAACACAATGAGACTTTAAGCATAACAAGATTTTGTATATAACCTGTTCTTCAATACTACCTCTTTTGAATCAATATTTTTTTTTAAATCCAAGTACAACGCCAGAATATTCAATTTAGATGAAATGGATAGCCTCCCTCAATCATTTCCATTCATGAAGATGATATTCGAATCGCCGTACCAATGAAATTCGTAATGAACAATACCATTAACATGACTTAACATTACCAACTTAATTCGTTTGTCTTCATATCTTATGAAAAAAATGAAAGTTAATTACAGGTTTTACAAATTAACTTAGTGTCCCCTTATATATTCACTCTGAGACAGAATATTTGATGAAATATGACTTATGTCATGACCATTGAAAATTATTGCATATTCCATCCTCCAAACAATATTCCTTATATTGATATGAATTTTTCGATGTAGAATACATCTCATATTTCCCACGAATGACGTTTATACCCGAAGAGAGCCAAGTGGCATTATTTTGCACCTTCGTTCAAGACTCAGAATAAAACATGATAAAAGTGAAAAAAGAAAGATGCGTTCTTACCTTTGATTTCCAGTGTAACAAATGCAATGAGGCATAAGCAAAGGGACAAGGTTTTTACCTGGAAATAATGAAAGAGCGTCAAAATCAATTTGTCTCGGACGGATACATTCGGGGAGTATTCCACATTGCAACAAAACATTATAGAATTTAAAAAAAACCTCAATGAAAAAAAAGAGTATGCATTATTTGCATGAAGATTTCATTTGTACTGATAGGGAAAATAGGAAAACATCAGAACCTCCCAAACAATTTCGAAGTTTGCCGACAGATTGTATTAGTACTGTAACACCTTTGTTTACCCAGGGAAACCTCATCAGCATCAATGCTGTTTTTTCTGAGGTACCTGCAATTCCCATTACCCCATCAATTACCAGGTACCCTATATCTCTGGGTGGAGATTGGCAAATGTGAATTAATATCTTGCCAAAGGACGTTAGTGTCAGGCTGGGATTCGAACCCTCATCCCTAGGATTGAGAGTTTCGTGAATGAACCACTATACCATGACTCCATCGTCAACAAATCTAACAAGCAAGCAAACAACCCCCCCCCCAAAAAAAAAACAAACAAACAAACAAACAAACAAACAAACAAAACAAAACAAAACAAAACAAACACAAACATCAAAATAAAAATAAAAATAAAAAATTCTGACATAATTGTATTATTTATCCCCTGCACAACCACCTGTTAAGCAAAATGCCTCTTCTTGAATTGAGATACATTAGTTTGATATTGATAATCAATCTAATGTCGGAAACGAGGTACGTTAGGTCTGTAAACGAAAGCAAATTATACTTACTACTGAAGCCATTTTAGAAGGTTCGTTGAGTCAAAAGCTGTGAATCTAGTGAAGTATCGAATGGTGATGAGTGAATGATAAAACAAATCAATTCGCCTCCTTTTATATGATCTTTAAACAATTACATTTGTGATTGGGGTGGGTCAATTTACGCAAATTGAGACAAACTTTTCCATAAGAACAATTTATAATTGACAAATTAAACTGAAATTTTTCCATTATTAAAGGATTTAAACTGTCATTTTGTATTTCATTAGTAAAAAGTTAAACTGTCATTTCATATTTCAAACCATCGATTATTCATCAAACGATGACAGCTGAAGGATATAAAGAGATAATAATAACCATTTCCAGCTATCGAAATTCATAATTAATAATGAAGGATGTTCTACTACAAACATAACAATCCCTGGATTGGCACGGTAATTGCTTCACCGATTTCGTCACACTGTCATATTAGTAGACTGTTGGATCAGTGATACGTAATAGCTACCATTGAAGGTGAAATGATAATGAGTACTTGCAAGTGACTATTTTTACATAGAAATCAACGTTTATGTAAGGAAAAAATATCAAACTAAATGAAACATATGATAATAATAATAATAATAATAATAATAATAATAATAATAATAATAATAATAATAATAATAATAATAATAGTAATAATAATATGTGGTTTCATTGAGGGGGGAATCGGTCGTACTAGACGGATGAAATGCGATCGGGACAACTATCAAGCAGGGGAATTATAGAGTAAAATTTTGTGATTACTTTAAATGACAGTTTAAAGGATAAAAATAAATGGTTTATTTAAATGTTTTTTGTGTGGACAAAATGGCAGACTACGAAAAACACATGATGATAATAATAATAATAATAATAATAATAATAATAATAATAATAATAATAATAATAATAATAATAATAATAATAATAATAATATGAGGTTTCATTGAGGGGGGAATCGGTCGTACTACACGGATGAAATACGATCGGGACAACTGTCAAGCGGGGAATTACGAGTGAAATTTTGTGATTACTTCCAATAAACATAAATGGTTTATTTAATGATAATAATTAAGAATAAAACTGTTATCTCTTTTTGAAGCATTTGTTATCATAAATTGGTTATTTTCGGGAGTAAAATAGTGAACTTAATGTGCTAAGAAGAACATTTTGGGTGTTGGGGTTTAATGTGAAACGTGTAAGTATGTACCCTCAGCTGTATTAAACTGAGGAAATAAGTGGGATTAAAAAAAGGGAATTAAAACAAATTATAAAAAAGGGAAATGAAGATACAAGTATGTTAAATCATTTCGTTCATGTTATTAAACATAATAAACTGTGAATGAATATCTTATTATCTTTGACTTTAATTCCAGCGGCAACGGTTTTGGTTCCCATAAAAACATTGCTTCTGCCAACCAATAATCAATTTGGCAGCGGTTTGATTTACAGGTGTTTATAAACTCCACCGTGCCAAAACAAATGACACCTACTGTTTGATGATTTTCCAAGTTTGTTTATTATCAACATCGTCGGCCATACTTTGATTAACCATCACTTGTAATTAAATCTTTTAAATATTTTGTAAAAAATGCTCACTCAAAGGTTCGTTCAATTTAGCACAAACGTCATTTTCGGCGGAGACTGTCATTCAAACTATATTTCAGTCATTCAATGTAGAGGTTCGTGCACGGGATTTTACACTTTTATCATTCAAATGTATTCCGTCTAGCGCGTGAGCCAAGAATCAATCAAATTCGTCGGCAATTGCTGGAAGATGAAATCGGGCATTCGAATTCGCGAATGGGCAGTCAATTTTGTAACATGCTCATTCAAATTAACATGGATGTTGTTTATGTAGGCCCTACCATTTTTTCAAATCACAGAACATGAAATGATTTTGATTAATTTTGTTCCATTGTCGATATCGGACGCACTTTCAACATGGCAGGCTTAATGAAGACTTTTATATTTTATGTTTCCCCGTTTTTCTTCACTTCTCATAGCTACGTTAGATCAGTTGCCTCGAAATTTTTCTCCCCCTAATAAAAAACAAAACAAACAGAGCCTTTGGGGGAGAACTGACGTTGTGCTCATGGTGGGCGTCATCCGAGGGTGGAAATTTATCTCGATTAATTTACGGGGTGCACGACAAAGTATTAGTTGTTAAACCATCGTGTAGATATTCTGTCTACATGTAACACATTATGAGTATTCTGTAATCATTTTCATGTCACCTGATAAAATCAGAGTGTATTTTTTTAATGAACTTATTCAAATAGCAATGAAAAAGACTTTATCCAATATAAATAAAATGAATCAATCACTCAATACATAAATAGAGCATAGCATTTCCAAGACCAACATCGTTATTATTACCAACTTCATTTCAATAGTTATCATTTTGTCTTCCAACCATGAGTATGAAAATATGACCTCAAATTAAAGATAGAAACTGACTTCCAAATTAGGTTTTTTGTTTAAATCAAACACTCTGGAAATATCTTTTTATAGGATGTTCTAATCATCATCGTTGCGCTTAGTTATGCCTTCTCGATCCTTCAACTTATAATTCAAATCAATTAATTCCCATGTAAAAATGTATATTTCAAAGTAAAATTCGATTTATGCATACATTGTTGTTGTTGTTTTTATTTCCGAAATCAGAGAAAATATATTATACAAAGAAAACTATACAAAAGGAAATATTAATACATGTACATATAGATTCAGCAATGTTTATATAACATACTGTTCTTCCGTGGGGTCCTTACATTACAATATTTACACAAAAGTGTACAAAAAGCAGAATAGAAACGAAACATATATATAAGCTTTTTTAAAACACAAAAATTAAAAAGGAATAACATACGCGCGCACACACACACACACACAAGGTTATGCAAAAATAAATTGAGTTTAAGGAAATGTTTTAAGAAAAATGATCAGTTATTAGAGTATGGAAGGATCTTAATGTAGTTACATTTCGGATGTATTCTGGTAGTTGGTTATATTACGTCACCCCTATAGAAGAATGTTCTTTTGCAATTTTTGAATTCTGTTTGGGGAGATCCAGATTTTGGGACGAGCGAAATGAATAATGTGCGATATTTGATATTTTTTTGACATATAACACGGGGTGCATTTATTTAATATCGTACAAATCATGGTACATAAATTTTTTTTTTTGTAACGGCGGTCTAGAAAGTCCCAATTTAGAGTATCATGAACATGTTGATTGGATGTATGAGAATAAGGATTTACTTTCATTATCACACGGCCCGCCCTGTTTTGAAGCTTTTGTAAAAGCGAAAGAGAGGATTTAGTAGCGGACTGCCAGACCAATGTCTCCATAGTCAAAATGTGGAAGAACTATGGTTTTGTAAATAAGATTCAAATCAGATTTATTTATAAAGTGTCTCAATCTACCAAAGAAGCCAATACGTTTACTAATTTTCTGACACATTATATTTATTATTATGAGCATCCCATTTCAAATCATTGTCTATATTGATACCGAGGTATTTTGTACTCTCAACCTTGACAATATTTGTATCTCTTATTTTCACATTAAGTACATTACACTTTGATAACATATGACGGGTGCCAATGAGCATGGTAACAGTTTTGGTATAATTAAGTAATAACTTATTGCGAGACACCCATTTATGGAGATATTGCATTTCATCATTCAAGACAGATTCAGCAACAGTGGGACATTTATGTGGAAATAAATTACGGTGTCATCTGCGTATAGATGTACGTGACAGAGATTGAACATTTTAGGCAGATCATTTATAAATATCGTAAATAAAGGTGGACCCAATATCGAACCCTGGGGCACACCATGATTTAAAACTCTTTCATTTGACATAACATTATTAATCATAGTAACTATTCTTCTCTCAGACAGATAGCTCTCAAACCATTGTAACGACATTTCATCTAAACCAATAGAATACGGTTTTTTTAAGAGCACCTGGGCCCGTATTCAATAAACTTCTTAAGCATGAAATCTAAGTACTTTTTCTTAAATTTTGGCTAAGAAAACAGTCTTAGCAAAAATGTGTATTCTATAAAAGCATTGGGGGATAAGAATTTTGCCTTAAGGATAAGAAGAATTCTTAGATTTTATCTAAGAAAAGGGCTTAAATAGCATGTCGTATTCTATACAATCGAGATATTTAAGATAAGTAAGAAATCTACCCTACATTTAAGCATACTCATGAGGATGCTTAAATAGAACTTCGGCACCGGCAGTGCTGCTGTACGCATTGTCGCTTTGGGTTTCGATTAAATGGAATGAAGGCTGCGAGCGCAGGTTATCAGTTGACCTATATCAACGTAAGCTTCGCGTATATGCATATCATATAGTACAGCGTCGGCGGCGCAGCGCGCAGGAACGCCATATAGACTTTAATTATAGCTTTGTAATTGTGTATGTTTGTTTCTAATACACAATTAATCCAGGATATAGCATAGGCCGCCTTCATAACAGTAACACTACTTTTATATTATGACATATAGCTGCCGTAAAGAAATCATCTCTTAGTCATTGGCATTAAAATATGGAAACAGGGAATGATGTGTCATCGGCATGATGTTAGGTGAGACAACATTTGTTATATTATCGGTCTGATAAAGCTATTTGATTAATTTTAGACTAGCTATAGCAGTATACGATGTAATGCCTAGGCCAGGGAGATGCCTAGGCTAAGGGTAGCTCAATGCTAGCGCTGGCCGGCCGGCTAGCGACGGCGCTAACTTCACGGACCCTATTTATAGGCCCGCGGCATAAAAATAATAGCCCGGTTCGGCTCTTCGAAGATGTTTGACAGAAAAGTATAAAAATCCTACGGTGGATGTTCGATCTACAGATCAGGGGGTCTTGACTAGACTGCCTTACTAATATTTTAGTGTCAGTTAATTGGTCAAGCCTAAAACAATTCTGTGAGCATCATTCCTCCCATACACTTTATCTCCCATACGTTTTGTGTATAATTTTCGTGCGGTGCGATTTTTATTTTAACACGCAAATTGCATAGGCAAATTGAGCTGCAATTAAGTCACTCGACTCGACCAACTTGCCTTTCCAACATGACGTCATCGGGTCTAAGAATTTGTCTTATCTGTTGTCTAAGCTAAGACAAAATGCTTTACGTGTTTAGAATACGGCTAAGGCAACTTTCTTAACCTAGACAAATTCTTAGACATTTTCTTAGACTTAAGAAAAATGTCTTAGAAGTTTATTGAATACGGGCCCTGATGATTAACCGTATCAAACGCCTTCTGTAGGTCTACGAAGACTACCCCTGTGTACCTGTCTTTATCATTTGCCATTAACCAATCATCCGTAACTTTAACTAAAACAGTGACAGTTAAATGGTGAGTCCTAAAACCAGACTGAACAGAATCCAGTATATTGTTTACATGAAGATGGCTTACTAATTGAATTTGGATTATACGTTCTAGTACTTTAGAAATGCAAGGGAGCAAGGATATAGGTCTGGATTGGATTTATCACCTGTCTTATGAAGCGGAATTACCTTAGCTATTTTCCACTTTCTTGGGACTTTACCATCAGTTATAGATTTATTAATCAGATATGTAATTGGTTTAATCAAAATATCCAAACAAGACTTGAGTATCTGAACGGTTATACCGTCAACTCCGCATGATTTCTTATTTTTAAACTTATTAATCTCTCTCATTACATCAGCTTCAGATTTAAACGACAGATAATTTACACTTGTTGGGACAAGGTGCATCACTAATAGTTGAATGAAGTTCATAATCCCCAAAATTACTTTCTTGATGTCTTTTCAACAACTCTGTTACAGCATTAGCAAAATGATCGTTGAATCGAGATGCTTTATTAAACAGATTCATACATGCATGACTTGGCGAGACGTTATTTTTCGGTGAAAATGATTTCAGAACTGTCCATGTATCTTTCCGATTTGTACATTGCAATGATTTATTCATAGAGTATTGCTTTTTTGCTTTTTTTAATATCATATGTAACCCTATTTATTAAACGTCTATACTCAGTCCATAGCCCATTACTTTGCTTAACAATATCTTTCTTTTAAACTTTATCTCTTTCTTTCATCAAATTAAAAAAATGACTCATTTAACCAAGAAGAGCATTGCTTTCTCATCCGTTTAGTTCTCAAAGGCATATGCTTGTTTATCACAGATAATATCATAGTTTCCCAATTCTAAACGGAATCTTCAATATCAACAAAACTGTCAACGTCGCTCCAATTTTCATGTTTACAATCAATTCGAAAACCATCCCAATCGACACCCTTAGACCTCCTGAAAGTTACAAGATTATGACCATGAGTGAGTGAATGGGGCGATTTCCATATCAGGTAATTCATGTAATTGTCGCCCATACACAAATCAATAACACCAGACACCTTTATCTTGTCTTGATCATTCGTCAACATATGATTTATAAGTGTAGCTGTATCACTAGTAATTCTAGTGCACTTTGTGGTATTGATATAATTCAACCCATGAATAGTATTTAGTTGATCATAGTATTTTGTTGCGACATTAGGGGCTTATTAAAGATATCAACATTTGTATTCCCTACTATAATTGAAATTTAATTAAAATTATTCATGATTATTAATACATTTTCATAAGCAAATAATGTATGACGCCTGGAACTCGGTGGTCTATACCAATAAAAAAAAAATAGGATGGGTTGAGAGTTCTTTTATATTTATTGTAATAAGGATTGCCTCTAATTCAAGCAAGGTGTGATCTTCTAGAACTTTATAATTAATATTATTTTGTATGTAAATGGCCACACCCCCACAATTTCGATTACGATCTTTCTGTATAAGTGAATAACCAGATATCGAGACTTTAGTGTCATGACTTTCAGCATCAAGCCTCGTTTCATTTAAAACACAAACATGGATATCATTCTGGATTAAAATAGACTTCAACTCGTCAACATTTTTCAACAAACTCACAATATCAAATTGCACACATCTTAGTCCCTTTTCACGTAAAACATTATCATCATGCTCATAACATGGCAATTTTTTAAAAAGGCACCTCGGACATTTCCAATCAAAAAAATATTCTGAAAGATTATTATACATCTCTACCGGGACACGAGCACAGCTCACATGAATCCACCGTTCGCAACAAGTGCATAATAGACCCTTTCATTGCTCTTAACACATTTAGAACATAAACCACCAGGACATTTCTTAACCATGAAGGGGGCGGGGGTGTTGCTCAAAAGATGAATAAAAGAGAGCACTATTCCTTACAAAAGAACACGAAAGACTATAAGTAAATTACCTAAAGTCACATTCCCATACAAAATACAACATCTAACTGATATTGTTTTATTTCAGCTTGCTACTCTTCTTATTTTTAAATAGATTTTCATCTCTCTCTCTCTCTCCCTCTCTCTGTATCTGGTTGAATGACAAATGCTCCGCGTAACACTGACTCATTATAAATGCAACGCTGGACCAAACGCTACACCTCGTCCTTTGTCTCGCTTTCATCAGTTCTCTCTCTGTCTCTTTATCTCTTTATCTCTTTCTCTCTCGCTCTCCCCTCTCCCCCTCTCTCTCTCTCTCTTCTCTCCCACTACCTCCTCTCTCGCTCTTCCCCCTCTCTCTCTATCTTCCTCGCCATCTCCCCGTTTGTTTGTGTGTGTCTCTCTCTTCCCCTCTTCCTCTCTCTTTATCCCACCCTCCCCATCCTCTCCCAATCTCTCCCCTCTCACTTTTTGTATCGACCCTCTCCTATCGCTTCGTTTTCTCTTCTCTAGTTTTGTCTCATCTCATTGCATGTTACATTTCCTCTCTTCCGAATCACTCTTCGACATTGGCCTGGTCGTAGCACAACTAAAGTCTTGGCGATCAACAGGTTTATATTCACGACATTCCTTTCCTTTGGTTGAAATTTTATTTTCTAAGAAGTACTATGCCCTCATCTCATATTAGTCAAAGGCTTTAGTTTACAAGTTTCCTGTTATAACTAAGTAAATCAAATCAAGCCAAATCAAGAAAAAATAGAATTAGTTTCTCCATAAAAATCATAACAATAAAACATGACAAACTAAATATGTGCCATCAACTTTTTTATAATACAAATAGTACAAATTGAGAACAGGACAATAGCCTGTATAAAGCATGTTGTAAGTACGCAAATCAAGTTTTCTTATAAAGAACAAACATATCCTTGAAACTAAACTAAGATTGGAAGTTAGTCAGAACACAATTTTAAATGATCTGTCATAGATTACGATCATTATTGAAAGATAATATATGATAAATAACTATTAGAGATTGGAAATCAAGGATTGGTAAACCTGAGCATGATAAACCGAAAATCGTCTTTTGGGCCTGAGATAATGAAATAATCCTATTTATAAGTATTTCAAGTTTTAAATGCCATCCTAGATGCCTACTATTAATTTGATATAATAAAGAATAAGTTTATCAGTTTAGTTTCCTTGGAGCTGAATATCACTTTGTTGTTTAAAACATAGCAACACATATTTGAATTAACTAATCACGGATGATGAAGGCTTGGCTTTAATTGAATGAATCACAGTATTTGTAAAACTCCTATATCTATTTTGATTAAGGCAGTATTATTGCTGCATTTAATCATCTCGAGATGGCAAAAAAAATCATTTATTATTAATAAGTAATATATATAAATGAATTACAATAAATTAAATCAGATAACTAGCAGGTGACAGAAGAATGATCTCTGATCTACTTCCAAGACGATATTCTAATAACGACCGTTGACATGCCATGGCGATGGCCTTCTTAGTCTGTTTCACTAGACTCAACGGATGATGATTCAGCAGAGGCAGAGACAGAGGATGATCGTCTAAAACGAGCTGTATAGGATGAGAAAACACATACATTATTTCCTTAAATATACTGTAATCTATTCATAACATATGACATGTACAATGAATAAAATCAATCCGGTAGATTGTTTGATAAAGGGACATCTGAGCAAAAGATTTACGACATTTTGCTCCTGCGACAATTGCTCGTAGACGAACCGAATTTCTAACCTCAACTCTGGACCAAACACAACACCTATTTAAACCTAACCGCTGCTAACTCTCGACCTAACCTATTAACCCTCAGCTGTAACCATAACCATAACCAAAAGCCTGGAGCAATAATAATTGTCGCCGGAGCAAATGTCGAGTTACCCTTGACCAAAATATAACAGAAAGAACTCAAGATTTTTGAAAGCTTAATTTTCTGATAGATACGAAACAGTCCTGTGCATTTATTTTGTTGGGGGAGGGAGGGTAATATTTATTTTCTAGATTATGTACAGAATGGAACCACGCATGTACCCAAATGTCACAATACATTGAGAACAAAGTAATAATTTTCTCTTTAGAGACAGAGAAGGCATAACAATTATACAAACCAGTCTTTGACCTAAACAACGCGTGATCATGCCATTATATCATATTTCTTTTGTAAAGTCGAGTGTTTTTTTAAAATGCATCATGCTGTCTTGCTATTCATTCTACATCGTTAAACCACTTATCATAAAATAATCCTTTTTTTGAATGATCCCTAAAGAAATGGGGGATTTGGAAAAATGCAGAGCGCAAAATACCAATAAACCATAAAGGAGCAAGATATTGAAAAAGAAGGAAGGGCAGGGGATGATTTTATTTCTCAATTATCTATTTGATTTCTGTTGGAGTAACATGATAGTTTAGAGGTTTCTAACTTAGTATACTAGGAGTGTTATTCAATATTCGAAAACTACTTCTCTCTCGCTACTAATTACATCCTCCAATAACAAAAGGTTACTTCTGCGATTTTCCTTACCTGAAGCGGTACACGAGACAACTCGGGTGCAAACATTCTCCAAGATCTCACAAGCATCGGCAAAGTTCGTTTCACCTTCCTCTTCCAAACACACCTGATTATTATCAGCTGAATTCAACAAAGCCTGCTCATCAGCAGTCACTAGCCCGGGAAGTCTTTCTTCACAGTCGTTCATCACTGTTCTGTATCTATCACAGAGGGCTTGAAACTCCGAAGTTCGATCGGTGGTTTGGGCTGTAATTAGGAGAGAGTAATGTGATTTTAGCGAACACAATGAGACTTTAAGCATAACAAGATTTTGTATATAACCTGTTCTTCAATACTACCTCTTTTGAATCAATATTTTGTTTAATAGTACAACGCCAGAATATTCAATTTAGATGAAATGGATAGCCTCCCTCAATCATGTCCATTCATGAAGATGATATTCGAATCGCCGTACCAATGAAATTCGTAATGAACAATACCATTAACATGACTCAACATTACCAACTTAATTCGTTTGTCTTCATATCTTATGAAAAAAAATGAAAGTTAATTACAGGTTTTACAAAATAACTTGGTGTCCCCTTATATATATTCACTCTGAGACAGAATATTTGATGAAATATGACTTATGTCATGACCATTGAAAATTATTGCATATTCCATCCTCCAAACAATATTCCTTATATTGATATGAATTTTTCGATGTAGAATACATCTCATATTTCCCACGAATGACGTTTATACCCGAAGAGAGCCAAGTGGCATTACTTTGCACCTTCGTTCAAGACTCAGAATAAAACATGATAAAAAGTGAACAAAACTTAGATGCGTTCTTACCTTTGATTTCCAGTGTAACAAATGCAATGAGGCACAGGCAAAGGGACAGGGTTTTTACCTGGAAATAATGAAAGAGCGTCAAAATCAATTTGTCTCGGACGGATACATTCGGGGAGTATTCCACATTGCAACAAAACATTATAGAATAAAAAAAAAACCTCAATGAAAAAAAAAAGAGTGTGCATTATTTGCATGAAGATTTCATTTGTACTGATAGGGAAAATAGGAAAACATCAGAACCTCCCAAACAATATCGAAGCTTGCCGACGGATTGTATTAATACTGTAACACCTTTGTTTACACAGGGAAACCTCATCAGCATCAATGCTGTTTTTTTCTGAGGTACCTGCAATTCCCATTACCCCATCAATTACCAGGTACCCTATATCTCTGGGTGGAGAGTGGCAAATGTGAATTAATATCTTGCCAAAGGACGTTAGTGTCAGGCTGGGATTCGAACCCTCATCCCTAGGATTGAGAGTTTCGTGAATGAACCACTATACCATGACTCCATCGTCAACAAATCTAACAAGCAAGCAAACAACCCCCAAAAAAAAAAAAAACAAACAAACAAACAAACAAAACAAAAAAAAACAAACAAACAAACACAAACATCAAAATAAAAATAAAAATAAAAAATTCTGACATAATTGTATTATTTATCCCCTGCACAACCACCTGTTAAGCAAAATGCCTCTTCTTGAATTGAGATACATTAGTTTGATATTGATAATCAATCTAATGTCGGAAACGAGGTACGTTAGGTCTGTAAACCAGAGCAAATTGTACTTACAACTGAAGCCATTTTAGAAGGTTCGTTGAGTCGAAAGCTGTGAATCTAGTGAAGTATCGAATGGTGATGAGTGAATGATAAAACAAATCAATTCGCCTCATTTTATAGGATCTTTAAACAATTACATTTGTGATTGGGGGTGGGGCAATTTATGCAAATTGAGACAAACTTTTCCATAAGAACAATTTATAATTGACAAATTAAACTGTAATTTTTCCATTATCAAATAATTTAAACTGTCATTTTGTATTTCATAAGTCAACAGTTAAACTGTCATTTCATATTTCAAACCACCGATAATTCACGAAGCGATGGCAGCTGAAGGATATAGAAAGATAATAACAGCCATTTCCAGCTATCGAAATTAGTAATGAATAATAAAGGATGTTCTACTACAAACACAACAATCCCTTGATTGGCACGGTAATTGCTTTACGAGTCTCGTCATACTGTCATATTATTACATTGTTGGATCAGTGATACGTAATAGCTACCATTGAAGGTGTTATGATAATGAGTACTTGCAAGCGACTGTTGTGTTTAGCATTCACCGTTTTTGTGAGGACAAAATGTCAAACTATATGAGACATATAATAATAATGATAATACAAATAATCATGATAATAATAATGATAGCAATAATACTAATAATTATAACAACAGTGATAACAATACCAATAATAATGATAATAATAATTCAAGTCAAGTGGAAGGGGGGAGCGGGGACAACCGGTCATACCAGGTGGATGAAATGCGACCGAAACAAGCCATTAGGCAGGGGTATTTATAGTAAAATTCTGTGACTACTTCAAATGACAATTTAAAGGATAAAAATAAATTGTTTTATTTCTTGATAATAATTAGGAATAAGAGTTTTTTTTTAAGCATTTATTTTCACAAAAAGTTTTTTGTCGGGAGTGAAACAATGAACATAATGTGCTCTCAAGAACAGTGTGGGTTTTAAGTGAAACTAAGTAAATAAGTGCGAATTAAAAAGAAGGAGTTAGACAAATCTTTCTAAAAAGGGAAGTAGAGATAAAGATATATTACATCATCTTGTTCATGTTATTAACATAATAAACTGTGAATGAATATCTTATTATGTGTGACTTGAATTCTAGTAGCAACGGTTCTGGTTCCCATAAAACCATTTGTTCTGCCAACCAATAATTCATTTGACAGTTTGGCAGTGGTTTGACTTTACAGGTGTTTATAAACCCTACCGTGCCAACACAAATGACAACTGGCCCGTTTGGTGATTTTCCAAGTTTTTGTTATTATCAACATCGTCCCCCATATATTTCGATTAACTATCACGGGCAATTAAATCTATTTACGATATTTTGTAACAAATGCTCAGTTAACGGTTCGTTTAATTAAGCGCAGACGTCATTTTTGGAGGAGACTGTCATTCAAACTATACTTCAGTCATTTAATATAGAGTCTCATGCACGGGATTTTGCACTTTTATCATTCAAATTCATTCCGTCTAGCGCGTGTGCCAAGATTCGTTTAAATTCGACGGCATTTGCCGAAAGGTGAACTCGGGCATTTGAGTTTGCTAATGGGCAGTAAATTTTGTGTTTAATGTTCATTTGAGTTAAATATGTATGCCCCTACTCGTTGTTATTTTTTTCCTTTAATTCCCTGAAAAATGATTTGATTTTTATTTATTCCGTTCTACTGTCGATATCAGGCGCACTTGTAACAATGTATTTTTGTGTTTCCCTATTTGCTTCATTTCTCATAGCCATATTAGATCAGATGTCTCAAAATCCCCCCCCCAAAAAAAAAATCAAATCAAACAGAACCTTTTGGTGTGAGAACTAACGATGTGCGCATGATGGACGTCATTTGAGGGTGAAAATGTCTCCCCATTAATTTACGGGGTGCACGACAAATTATCAATTGTTAAACCACCGTGTAGATATTATTTCTACATGTAGCAAATTATGAATTTTCTTGTAATCATTTTATGTCGCTCAATAAAATCAGAGTGTATTTTTTTTCTTTATGAACTTATTTAAATAGCAATGATTTTTTGTTATTCAACAAAGTTTAGTCATGCGCGTGATTCCCCGCTCCTACACACACGCATACACACACGCACGCACACGCACACCCACACACACACACACACACACTAATAAATTTCCGTGAATTCTGTGCTCATAAACCTACATTTCAATTCCTATCATCATTTTCATATACATTTAAAGTTTAAGCAAATTCGAACCGAATCCATACTATAACCATTATTTCTTTTTTAATGGAATCATTATTAAAATTTGGCTAATTTGTTTTATCAAAAGCTAAATTGGTTGCTCCAAAATGAATTTAAATGTCTGAATGGCAGTATTACGTGATCACGTGATCGTGTCATGCTGAATTGAATTAACGCTTGACGCAAAGCGTGCATAGAACATGAATTTGAATGAGAAACATGTTAATTTGATTTTTTTTTAATGCGAGTTTGAATGCACAGATCACGAATTTGAACTATCGAATGAAAAGGCAGCATGCAGGGCTAAATCGTGCTAAATTGAATGCACACAAAATGAATATGGATCGGCAAAATGCGAAATCGGCCTGGAAACCTGTATTATGGGTTATTAAAAAATTCTTATATTTGGGAAAATTAGCATATAAGTCAGCAAGGATTCAGTAGATTTGAAATTCCCATACGTATAGTGATTAAAATTTTCAAAAATTTCACAACTTTCTTACTTTCTGTCCGATTTCTTTCACATAAACACCTCTCTGACTTTTTCTGCTTTCTTTAAAAAAAACTTGCTATTAAGGTTGGGTTGGATTTTCTGTATAGGCCCTCCACATAAGTTTCACCCCTTTTTACATTTCAAAGACCTACTTTATAGAAAAAGTGGGTACATGCTCTCTGCCAAATTTAAAAACTATTACGTATAGAGGATCCAACAATGGAATGATATAACGGTGTGACGCAAAATTGGTAAGCAGTTGCCGTGCCAATCAGAGGAAAGGAAGTCAATTAATATGGGAATATCTTTTATCATTCATTCCACACGGCCATAATGGCATAGAATTATTATAACCTTTTATCCTTCAACTGTCATTTGCTACCTAACGCAAAATGAAGAAGAAATGGCCTTAACAAAAAAGGAAATGGCAGTTTAATTGTTCGAAATAATAATACGAAATGATAATTTAATTATTCAATTATAAGTTGTTTTCATGGAAGAAATATGATTTGATTTTGCATAAATTGACCCGCCCCCATCTCAAATTTGATTTTTTTTAATATCCTATAAAAGGGGACGAAATGATTTGTTTCATCATTCACTCATCATTTCACTAGATTCAAAGCATTCGTTCCAAAGAACTTTCTAAATAATAATAATAATAGTTCAGTTCTTGTATAGCGCATAATACGTTATGAAATAACATCTCTATGCGCTTCCAAAGAGCTTTGGAAATTATTACCCTAGCTTTAGCTCCGGCAGCCGATATCAGCGCACAGTGCATTTCAAGGAATAATCCTACCAGGTACCCATTTACCTCACCTGGGTTGAGTGTGGCAAATGTAAATCAATTTCTTGCCAAAGGACATTAGTGCCGCGGCGGGACTCGAACCGCGGACCTTGTGATCGATAGTCCGGTGACGTATCCACTCGACCACAACACCTCTACACCTCTAAAATGGCTTCAGTAGTAAGTATAATTTTCTTTCGTCTACACATGTCACACATATCCTTTCTTATTTTAAAGACTGTGACAAACATTCTTAAACTAATGCATCTAAATCAATTATTGCTTGAGATTTGGAGATTTGAGATTTGATGGAAAATTTATTTCGGCAAATTGTTATTTACTACTTTTTTTAATTTGCATGCTTATCTGCATTATTTGTTGTTGTTTATGTTTTCGACAACGGTGGCACGGTATAGTGGTTTGTTTATTTAACCCTGAATCCTAGAGTTGAGGGTGCTAATCCCAATTAGCATTAAAGAGAAGGTTGAGATCTGGGAAGAGGTGAAAAATAATTTGTGAGCGTTATCATTGTTATTATGCAAGTGTGGAAGAACATCAGATAAAAAATGTTCCCTGAAAAGCATGGCTCTTCAAATGCCTTAATATTCTAAATATGGCATGTAACAGCATAAAAATCGGGACAGATTTTTATGCCACATGTCGTGCCATATACATATTTCTTTGTACAATGATTGTAACTTTACCAAGACTGGGCCAAATTTCTTATCATTTTGATGATTCCAGAACCTTGCAGTACACACCAATACTTATATGCTAGATGATCAACCTTTTCGATTGATTCCACACCGTTTCTTTCACAATGCAATCGCATGACCAGAACTCAACTTTATCTTTAACGTTCTTTGGCAAGACATTAAACTACATTTGCCATTCTCCATCCAGGTGTAAATGAGTATCTTGCAATTGCTTGGGAAATGTAATTGCAGGGCCCTTATGAATTATATCATTGTTGGTGAAGAGGCTTCCCTCGGTAAACACATTTGTTATATTATTGGACAATTGTACAGCAGGTTCTGATAATTCCCTATTTCCCTCTTTGTACAAGTAAAATCTTAATGTAAGCAATATATTTTTCTTTTCTATTTCGTTTTGCTGCGGCCGGGAATACTCCCAGAACATGTCGCAAGCAAATGATTTTGATGCCTTTTATTTGGTTTCTTCTTTATTCAGGTAAAATCCCTGTCCCTTTGCTTGTGCCTCATTGCATTTGTTACACTGGAAATCAAAGGTAAGAATACATCTTCATAATTGTTTGTTTTGTTTTAAAGTCTGAAACAGAGATGTAAAATAAAGTCACTAAAGTCTTTTCGGGTATACACGTCATGCGATCAAAATAATAATGTATTCTAGATAGAACTAATGCATATCAATAATGAATATTGCTTTGAGGATGAAATATAGGAAAAATTTGTTCTTGATTATCATTTCAACATGAAACATATATATACATGTGTGTATTATGAATTGTTTACGTTATATAGTGCCCTAAGGACAAGATTATTATAATTGCTGCCGGGTACTCTTTTAAGATAATTACTAAATAAATAAATAAATAAATAATGACAAATAAATTGTTGTATAAGAGTGAATGAATAAATAAATATATGAATAAATAGATCAATATAGAAATATACACAAGCATACTTTGTACTTTTTACAAGACCATTAAAATTAATTTGATAATTCAAATGAGGTAGTATTTAAGTACAGATTATTTTCAAAATCTTGTTATTCTTTAAAAATCTCAATGCTTTCTCTAAAATCTCGTTACTTTTCTACTATTTACAGCTCAAACCACCGATCGCACTTCTGAGTTCCAAGCCCTCTGTGATAGATACAGAACAGTGATGAACGACTGTGAAGAAAGACTTCCCGGGCTAGTGACTGCTGATGAGCAGGCTTTGTTGAATTCAGCTGATAATAATCAGGTGTGTTTGGAAGAGGAAGGTGAAACGAACTTTGCCGATGCTTGTGAGATCTTGGAGAATGTTTGCACCCGAGTTGTCTCATGTACCGCTTCAGGTAAGGAACATCGCCGAAGTCACCGTTTTTTTGCTTTTTGGGAGGAGGTTTATTTTCTGCAACTAGACATTCCAAGTTTTCTAATGATTTAATTCACATTTTACTTCAGTAGAACCTTCTTACATATAATGTTAAACCTACATAAATCAAATAACATCTATCGAGAAAAAAATCAAACCCTCTCCCTTGGCCTTCCTCCTCTTCCCAATAATCTGCTCCTTTGTCAGATTTGTGATTCAATGGGGGATTTGTTTTCCTTTTTTCCCCCTTTTTTCGATTATGCAAAACAAACATTATGTTATGATGAGCGGTTATATAGAGTAGAGTCAGATTGTAAGACTAATTTTGTGTTTCGTTAACATTTTGTAAAATTATGATTACTCATAATGCAGGTCAAAAGTTGGTTTGTTAATACATATAGTCACGACTATAAATAAAATAGTTTTATGAAAAAATTGAAAAAAAAGCTCAGGGCCATTTCGTGTCCAGCAGAAAAAGTTCCTTAGGTTATATTTTGTTCTCATATTGATACGACATTTGCTTCAGCGACAGGTATCGTTCTTGGATTTATTTTATCTAAGACATACAGGGCTAGGTTAGGGTTGCAATGCAGTTTTTAGGTTCGGTATAGAGTAGGGGTAAGGGTTATTTTTTCAGGGTGGAATTAGGCACTCGTCTAGTGTGGAAAATCGACTAAGGAGCAATTGTAGCCGGAGCATTTGTCGTAGATATTTTGCTCCATGGTTACATTGACGCTAATATTTGATCATTTAACTGATATTCTAGTAGAAATTTATGGGTTGCAGATGAGCTGTTGAATATCTTTAAGGAAATAATTCATGTGTTTTCTCATCCCATACAGCTCGTTTTAGACGTTCTTCATCTGTCTCTGCCTCTGCTGAATCTAGTGAAACTAGTGTTGAGTCTAGTGAAACAGACTAAGAAGGCCATCGCCATGGCATGTCAAAGGTCGTTACTTAGAATATCGTCTTGGAAGGAGATCAGAGATCATTCTTCTGTCACCTGCTAGTTGTCATCGCCACGTGATGTCAATAGTTGAACTTCAGAATTCCTCAGAATTAGGATATTTCAAAGCTATTCTATGTATTCATTCATTTAATTAATTAGCTTTAGAATATGAATATAAACCTGAAAGAAATCACATATCATACTTTTTAACTTTGAAAAACTTCAATTCGAACAATAACTAATAAAGATTTTGACATTCCTCGCGGCGTGAAGTGTGTACTAGAGCTAATTTATAAACGTTTCTATCGTAATATAAACTTCATTATTTGTTATTTCTTTACTCCTTTTAAATATAAATTAAATCAAAGAGAAATTCTCTGAAGCTGCATCGTGTATTCCATAAAGTCAAATTACTATCGACTTGGTGTTTTTAATTTTGTTCAAAATATTTATCCAACAAAAATATTTTCAAAAGGAAAATATCTTAATCATATATTTGTATCAAGTCTTTGATCTTTTGTCTATCAGGGTCATACTCCCAAATCGACTGATTTGTATTGTGAATGTATTTTTAACCTCAAAGAAATTATGTATTCATGTTCTATGACTATATGTCTTATGTCTGCTGAAATAAACTATTCACTACAACCAAAGATCATTAACTTTCTTCTTTATCTTTTCGTTTCAAATAGATTTAAAATGAAATGAACCATAGCGTGTGAAAGTATACAACAAGAACATCACTTTAAGTTTTAGATGAGAGAGATATAGATAGATAGATAGATAATTTATTGGTTTCCACAATATATCATTGTACAAAGAGTGTAACAACATATTGAAAAATGATTATAATATGCATGTAAATATAATACCGGTACACACTATTCAGAAAATTGTCCTTCAGTTGAACTTAAGAGATATAGTGGCGGAGCCTATGGAAAAGCAGAGCTTGTTGTGGATAGGCCCCTTAAACTACAAATGACATAATTAACTAAAGTTAGGTTTATAAAATACAAATACACGCTAAAACAGGGAAAGGGAGATTACAGGGATACATGAACCGATACTCACAATTAACTACAAGAGACAAGGGAAAGGGAAGGAAATATATCTGCAGCTTATTGAAATAATAGTACAATGTAGTTTGTTCTCAACATAAATGGTATATGTACATAGTTGGCATATGGCCGTATCGTTATTTACTCATTGTAATCAACTAAAGCATACTGCTTGAAGACAAAAATAGTCAGGAATCAGGAATGAAAATATGTATTCAAATAATGGCATTTCAATTTTCTTCTGAATACACGAACACTAACAGACCTTTTAATCACAGAATCGAGAAAATTCCAGAACTTGGGACCTGTATATATTTAGGTATTTTTAGCAAATCGTGTTCTTGTTCTAGGAAGGTGATAGGAAAACGCCTGTCGGGTAGGATAGTCGTGAACTTGATTTCTTTTCTTAAACAAATATGATAGTGCCTGGGGCAGTTCGTTGTTATTCAGCTGAAACATGAGGCTGCCTAATTGTAAATTAAAAATATCCTGAGATATATAGAAATTGAAAGAATTTGGATAACAAGACAACATCATTCATGGAGGAGAAAGAGCGAAAGAAAGAAAGAAAGAAAGAAAGGGAAAGGGTGTCAAGAAGAGAAGAAGAAACTAGTTGAGAGAGCAAGAGAAAGAGAAAGAGAGTAAAACATATAACAATAGTACAGTAGAGAGAGAGAGAGAATGGAAGGTGATGAGTCATAGATAAATACCGTAATTCTCGCTGTACACTGGGCCTCTTTTCGACTGCTATGCGTTAACTGATCAAGCCTGTGAAGGAAATTATCCTGCATGCCAGTACTTCAACCCAATGTTACGCACTGCTCATCTTGCTCTCACTTTCTGTACGATGTCGCTTTCACATGTTGCGTCAAAGGAAAGCGCCGCTCGCTAGCAAATTATTACTTGCGAGCAGCGGGCACAATTACGATAAGGGAAAGTGGTTAATAATATGTGTAAAAAATGTATGTATATGGACACAAATGAAATTCAGACATTTAACATTAATGGTTCGGAATTTTTCTGAAAATGTAGAAAATATTCTTTAAAACTAAGAGATTTATTTTGCGCTGTGACTTGACGCCTAATGTGCAGCCGGCGTTAGACGAGGCGTGAAACCACTGGGCCAAACGATTCCTTTTGCATGACTAGTCTTCGTCAAAAACGAATTACCAAATCAGAAACTTCGTGCAGGGCCAAGAGATACAAGATGATACGACCCACGTTCACACCCTGCCCTGCTCCACTGCTGCCTGGACTGTTTCTGCCTCGCGCGCCCAAATCAGCTGAGAAAGTATCACACACTCAACGCTGAATTGGAGACAGTCCTTTCATTCTTGTATACGGGTGTATTTTCGGGGATCGCGCGATTAGTGGAGACTCCCTTCTCTGTGTGGGACGTAAGGGAGGGGAAAAAACGATGATTGAAGAAAGAAAAAAAAAGAAAAACGGACAAAATCCAAGATGGACTAACCCTGCCCTACTCGAAGAACTGTACCCATCGCATTCCATCCAGCTCGTATGACCCAGGGAGATGTGACCGGATCTCACTGCCCCATAAAACCTGTGACGAGTGATGGGGAAATACATTTCGTCTCCTTTTTATATCAATTTTCACCGGAGGCGTGTCAATTTATGAAATATCATATTTTACCTATCTAATGGAAAAAAGCAACTTTGGTGATTATTTCAAATGGTAGTTTTAAGGATAGAAAATAGCCATATTAAATTCAAGTGACGATAATCAGGAATTTGAAGGGGAAAAAATCTTCCCGAAAATCTAATTAGTTAAACCTGTTTGGCACAAATTTGATCGACTTGGAGCCAAAATGTCATTACTTTTGGAACATTAATTTTTGTTAATGGTTATTATTGGGAGTTAAATAGTACGTAGCAGGTTTGGTCTGGACGATTAATCCCCCAGTAGTGGACCAGCGAAAGCCAAAGCGCACAGTTTCTAAGCAAGGGGCTAGTTACGATTCGGCGGCCTCGACTGCTTTAACTACAGAACCAGGCTGGGCGTATAACTAGTCAAATTTGACTGAACGTCGAAAATACTACCAACATTGCGTTTTTCTCTCCTTGTAGGTTACAACTTCCAAACTATACAAACAATTATTGCATGGACATTTATAAATTGGCATTTGTTTAGAAATATCGTAGATATGCTTAATTACATTTCACAGGTAATTAAAAAATGGCTGACAATATTGATCATAAACAAACTTGGAAAATCAACAAACGGCAGTTGTCATTTGCTTTGGCGCAGAAAAGGTTAAACAATATATATTGTATATTAAGGGCTGCCAAAGCAGGCAAACGATTATTGGTTGGCTATACTGTTGGTATGATGATATTACATCTATAACGCGCCTTCCCAGTAGATACAAAGCGCAGAAAACAAAAAAAAAAATCATAATCACAGATAGAAAGATTCAAAATATCTATCTATCTGTAATGGATAGCTTATGGTATTTACTTGGCGATGATTTTATTCTATCTTCTGATTATCCTTTTTAAAATATTTTTTAATCTCACTTATTATCTCATTTTCAGTTGAAGTGAATAGTTTATTTCAGCCGACACAAGACATAGTCATGAAAACATCATTTCTTTGAGGTTAAAAATACATTTCAGAATATAAATCAGTCAAAATCAGACAAAAGATCGAATACTTGATACAGATATATGATTAAGATATTTTCCTTTTGACAATATTTTCCTTTTGACAATATTTTTGTAGGATAAATATTTTGAAAATAATTTTAAACACCAAATCGATAGTAATTAAACTTTATAGAATACACGATGCAGCTACAGAGAATTTCTCTTTGATTCAATATCTATTTAAAAGGAGTAAAGAAATAAGCAAATAATGAAGTTCATATTACGATAGAAACGTTTATGAATTAGATCTAGTATACACTTCACGTCGCGAGGAATATCAAAATCTTGATTAGTTATTGTTCGAATCGAAGCTTTTCAAAGTTATAAACTATGATATGCGATTTTTTTTTCAGGTTTTATATTTCATATTCTAAATGAATGAATACATAGAATAGCTTTGAAATATCTTCATTTCTGAGGAATTTTGAAGTTCAACTATTGACATCACATCATATGGACAGAGCAAATTGCAGAAGCTTGCAAGATACGTCACAGTGTTGCCAGTCTTATATTTAGAGTGAAAGTATGATTGAAAATTGTATTAGGGAAAATATAGATTTTAAAACTTTTTCAGTATAGGGAAAATGGGAGGGGACCTCGCAAGACACGTCACAGTGTTGCCAATTGGTGTTTGATTGATCGCAACTTCACAAATCCATAGCTTTCTAATTTTTGATCGGAACTTGCTCAAACTTTCACTGACCTGTTCCTCTCATTTTCCCCATCTATCACAACTAAGTTGATATCAGCGTGGAAATCCCCTTTAACTCGCAATCCTAGAGTTGAGGGTTAGAATCTCAGCCGGGCGTTAAAGTCCTTTTGGCAAGACGTTAATCCACATCTACCACTCTCCACCCAGGTGTAAATGAGTATCTGACAATTGCCTAGAAAATGATGATTGCAGGGGCCTCAGGAAGCACAGCATTGATACTGATGAGGCTTCCCTGTGTAAACAAAATTGTTATATTACTGGGAATTGTTCAGCAGGTTATAATGTTCCCTTCTTTTCCTATTTGTGCAAATTAAATCTACACGTAAACAATATGTACTATGTGGATTTCTCTAAGATCGTTCTTTTTTAACATTCTACTTTGGTTTTGTTGCGGCCTGAAATACTCCCCGAATTTTCCCGAGACAAATTAATTTTGATGTCTTCTTTTTTCTTTCATTTTCTTTCTTACAGGTAAAAACTATGTCCCTTTGTCTGTACCTTATTGTATTTATTACACTGGAAGTAAAAGGTAAGACCACCTCTGTTTAGTTTATCACTTTTTTTCTGTCTTGAACAGGTGCAAAATAATGTCACTTGGGTCTCTTTGGGTATAAACGTCATCAGAGGGATATATGAGATGTATTCTAGATTTAAAGAAAAGAATATATGCACTAATAGATGTAACAAAATATCTTTTTGAAGATGGAATGACGGAAATATTGAATATGGTCATGAAAGTACCACGGTACATTAATTTAATTAACAACAAAATTATCCCTCAATGTTTTTGTTGTTGTAAAGCTTGACTTTTTTTCCCCTTTCATTGGTACGAATTCACGTGGATATAGTTGAATTCAAATAAATTAATTTAATAATTTCAATTAATGTTAAAGGTATTGTTTATTCAGAATTTCCTTCGTAAGGCAATTAAAATATATTTTTAATTGAGGTATGATTTAGCATGAATTCCATATAGCCTACTTGTGACTATTCTTTTAATCCACATTAAATATTCCGTCATTGTATGTAGACTTTTTTCATAAGTTATTAATTCAACTTATCTCGTATTTAAGCACACATTTCTGAGAAGAAAAAAATATCTTGTTTTTTTTTAATCTCACTTCTTTCTCTAAAATCCCATTATTTCTCCAACTTATAGGTCAAACCACCGATCGCACTTCGGAGTTCCAGGCCCTCTGAGATAGATACAGAACAGTGATGAACGACTGTGAAGAACAACTTCCCGGGCTAGTGACTGCTGATGAGCAGGATTTGTTGAATTTAGCCAACAATAATCAGGTGTGTTTGAAAGAGGAAGGTGAAACGAACTTTATCGATGCTTTTGAGATCTCGGAAAAAGTTAACATTCGAATTGTCTCGTGTACCGCTTCAGGTAAGTAACTTCGCCGAAGTCACAAAAGTTGACTCCTTTATCCTTTTTTTTGTTTTGAATATTTTCTGAAAATAAACATTTCAAATGACATATAACTTCACATTTTACTCCGGTAAAACCCTGATGTTATACCAAGATCAATCAATAACATATATTGAGAAAGAAATCACGCCCACTCCGTTCTTCCTCTTCCCGATCACTCGCTCCTTTGGTAGGTTTTGTTATTTATTGGTGCATGGTTCAGCTATTGTCTCCGGAGCATTTATCATAGAACCTTTGCTCTGAGGAATTTTTATTTACCCTAATCTTTGATCCTGTAAACAATTATTTGTATTCATTGAACACTTTATGGGTTGCAAATGAACTGTTGAATATCTTTAATGAAGTAGTTTATCTGTTTCTCAGTTCATGCAGCTCGTTTTAGACGTTCTTCCTATGTCTCTGCTGAATCATCATCTGTTGAGTCTAGTGAAACAGACTAAGCAAGTCAACGTCATCACAGATCAAAGGTCATTACTAAGAATTTCGTCTTCAAAGAAGACCAGATACACTATTCTGTCACCTGCTAGATATCAAAGTTTTAGAAATTCAGCAATTCATTCAATTTAAGCCGAGCCTTCATTATCAATGAATAGTAATGCAAATCTGTGTTGCTATGAAAACGTAATTTATATATATAGGAATAGGGATAGTTATTCAGCCCCAAACGAACTAAACTGATAAACTGATATTGTTAAAATAGACCTGGCCTCTGTAATGGCATCAAACACTTGCATGAGTAACATCTGTAGCAAAAGAAAAAGCAAGTTAATTATTTTATAGCGTATGTCGTATTAACGAATAATTCATCGTTATCTCAGTCTAAAATGACAATTTGCGTGTTATCATGTTAAGGTTTATCTATTTATCTATTATTTCTTCTAATTATCTTTCATTAATGATAGCATTGTGTAACAAAATACTTTGGAATTTACTGCTGACTAATTTCCAACTTGTGTTGATTCACAGTGTTCTGCATTTTGTTCATTTTCATGGATTATTTGTCTTCTTTATGAAAAATTATTTGCGCACTCTAGACATACGGTTTATACATACTATGGTTTTTTCAATTATAACTCGTAAAAGTTGTTGACATGTTTTTCAGTTGTTTCCCCTTTTCAAGATCTTTATTTTTACTACTTATCTAGTTTGTTTCCCTTTTTTTATTTTATACTAAGTAATAACGGCGAAATTGTGAACTAAGGACCAGGACGAATACCATTTTAAAATAAAATTATAACCAAAAGAAAGAAATGTTATTATTTGGTTTTGATTTGATTGGGCTATTACCGAAAAGTATTTTAAAAGCTAGGAAACGTAGAATTTCATGAAATGAGACCAAACTGGTGAAAAGGAATACGAAGCAATATGTAGGAAAGCGTCTATATCTAGAGAGAGAGAGGAGAGAAGCATATACAATGTACCTACGATTAGTGTCATTGGACAACGCCTCCTATTGGCGGAGTCCCGCAGCATAATTTGTTAGCCTATTGACTTGTACAAAAACCCCTTTTCATTGGAATCCTCAGATCATGTCCCATTAAACTTTCGTCAAAATAGTTCTCCATCTCGCCATTGCAATTATAACGCATGCGCGACAAGTTAAACTTTGAACGCAATTTGGCATACGAAGGATAACAAGCATGAATTATTACAGACCATTCTGATTGGTTAATTATGGCAATATCTGACAACCCCCTCTCCCCTCCCCAACCGTACTTTTCCAATTCAAGATCGGTAAACATTTTGCCAATGGAAGCAAATTGTATTATATTCATGACACTCAGTAGGCTATTCGATTATTTACAGAGGAGTGCAAACATACACCACTTGAAACTCCTCTAATTTCAACCAAGTATTGTACATAGTGCGATAGTTTATTTTACTGACTCTTTAATTATCAAATATCAATGATATTTTAATGATACGAAAATGTTTGTTTAGTTGATATTCAAAGTAATTCCAATGGAGCGATGCATTCTTACATATTATAATCAAGTGTCGTCTGTTCAAGGCACACATTTCTTGTTTGGACTGTGACGTAGACTGTCATTGTAGTTTTATGTTTAGCCACCTGTCATTTATTAATGTTTAATAATGGTCACACACACACACACACGAACGCCCACGCATACATGTACACGAATCCCCCACACACGTACGTACATACTACTCACACACTGTCACTCACCCCTTCCCCCCACACACACCCTTTCCGCACACCCGATTCACACAAAAAGATAAATCAATAATTATATAATTTTACAGTAGAGATTATCAAACTGTTTGCAACTTGTTGCCATTCATAATATGTAATACATATCGTAAATATGAATAATGCACGTTTTGAATTACAGGATTCCATATAATCACATAAAAGAGCAAAGTATTTTATGTAAATAAAACATCTTGCAAACAAAATAAATTACAATATGGCAGATTGTGTGGCACCCAAATCCTGTAAACAAGTCTATTTACCTTTGGTATTCGTACACTCTTTGGCAAATAAATAAAAGACGTTTAAGCAATTGATTGTACAAAATAACTTGAATGAAGTAAATACTCAAATAATGGTGTCTTCTCGTTTAAAGAGCATCAAGACAAACATCTGTATATATACCCACGAAAATTCACTTTCTATGATGTTGATAAAATGATACATTATGTGATTTTATTTTCAGAAACATTCAAGAACTACACTCTCTTTCAATTATTATTGAACAAAAATAACGCATAGATCCAGCCGTTGCAGCGTACGTAAACACATTACCACAAATAAAATATAAGTGTCAATGTTAATAGCAAAGAACAACAAAAGTACGACGAGTATATATATCTATAGTACATATACATACAATTAGGTGACAATGTATTTTACATACATAGAACAATATTGTTTTAGAGTCATGCAACTCAGTATAAGTATAATAATATTCATTATTAGCAGCTACCTTTGTAGTACCGCATAGGTCATATAATATCTGCTTGGTATATAAAGTTTGAACTATAAAGGCACACCTCAAATATGGCAAGAAATGGTTAATAAATAACGACGATAATTGAAACGTCTGGATATCAATTTGATGGCCTCAAGTAGAATATGGTGTCTTAATGACAGTACACCACGAGTCCGTGAGTAAATTACATGTAAATAAACGTACATTTGCATGTACTTTACAAGTCAGTGAAAAGATCTCATCCCAAATTCAGGGAATCTCATTTACCTTTGCATCACACAGCTGTAGTATTATTTTTGCAGTGTTGATTTTTGCCAATACAGACTAAACAGCAAGAAGTACCTGCATCTGAGAGTGGAGAGAAACCCTTCCAAACGTGACAAGTGAGTCAGCTTCTCTCGATCAAATTCGGTGAATTTCTTCATCAGCTCTACCACATCTCAAGTCTACGTGCGTCTAAAATGAGTAGGTTGATAAGAACATCATCAATGCGGAGAAACATATGCAAAGTATCAACAACAACATTTGAGATGGGTACTTATGTACACGGGGGGGGGTGAACAATTGTATTAGGACTTCGATCTTGTGGCTATCTTCGCAGACTCTTCAATTTCTTTGATGGTTCTAGAGGAAATACTTTTGTTTTTCCATCTCAGATGGCATGTTTTATAGGTGGGAAGATTCCGATGGACACTTGCAATATAATATGCAGGAGTGAGTACAGATAGGGAGAGTCTATTCCAAGAACACATGATAAGAATTTGTAGTCTCCTCCAAGGAAGTATGCCACTTTGAAAGATGTGTCCACCAACCTCTTTAAATGAAGTGCTGGTAACAGCCTGTCTTTAGTAATGCGTGATGCTCTTTGAGAGCATCATGTCTTTCTTTATCTTCAAAAATGGCGATGTGATACTTACCTATCCTAGCTACTGCATTTTCCTCATTTAAAATAGTAAACGTAACGTTCACAACTTGCAGATTCTTACCAATCCATGTTCCATCCCCAGATCTTTTTACTCTAATTTTATTTCCTTCTTGTACGATATGTTTGTCATATAAAATCTGAACTCGAATTCGTAATAACTGCACAAAATCCATTTGAAAACCAATCGCATCTGAAGGATCGAGTTGGTTTAACTGTATTTGATTGATCGAGTTGGGCTTTAGCATTTCTGATGTTTTATGTGCTGGACAAATTGCTCGCAGAGCATACCGCCAGATACGCCTTATCAGATATGCTAAATTTAGCGTTAACATAAAGTAAAATATTGACTTTATCTAATGCGGCACTAATGTCCTTTGGCAAGACATTGATCTGCATTTGCCACACTCAACCCATGTGATGTAAATTGCTACCGGGCAGGAACTCATTCCTTGAAATGCTAGAACGCCGTAATGGCAGCTATGCTAAAGCCAGGGTAATAATCGGAAGCGCCAGCAGTGTCAAGTCTGACAGATATGAGCGCTATACAAGAACCCAATATTAAAGGCCAGGTTCATTGAAATTTGGAAAAAAGGCAAATCACACCTCTACAGATTGCTGAGAACATTAACAAAATGACTAAAGTACTTTTAAAGCCCTCACTATTGTGAGGAATAAATTAATTGCAATTTTGATACCCTTTCCAAAACCCACTCACAAAGTGAAATGACGGCGTTATTTACATGCGATAAAATGACGTCACATTATGAACAACCTACAATCACACATTCGGGACAATGTTGGATACCCATTGCAATGTTAAGATATGGGTTAACGTTGTTTGTATATTTACCGCCAGTTGTGATATTTCCTTTATTTTAGGCACTTTGAATGAGATACACTGAATAAATAATACTTTCTACAAATGTGTATTCGATTTTTATGTTATTTACCGTCACATTTGACCATAAAAATCGGGAAAATAATCACATATTCTGAGGGCAGCTCAGCGTGTATGTGTCGGATCTGGGAGTGCCTAGGACATTTTGCATGCTGAACTAACGACTCTTCTGGGGCAAAATATGCGACAAGTTTACATATAATTGTCCAAATATTCATTACGAAAATGTCTGATTAGGCCGATTAGTTTAGATTTTTGATAGATAAATGGGGAAAGTGGAAGTCGAGAGAAGACTTAGATCAGTCCGGTTCGCGATTCACAGCTAGCTCGATCAAGCGCCGGGCCGGCTGGCCTGGCTGTGATATGCGGGCTCATGTAGATACGCAGCGACTGCGGCTGCCCCGACAGCTTGTGCTTGTCCATCGACTTCGGCAAAATCTTCCAGATCTTCTAGGTCTAGATCTCCCAAATCTCCATTGTCGTTGTCGCTGTCCGAGGTACTTCCTTCTTCTATCTCCTCAAAACTCAAATCAAGTATGTTTTCGTCCATATCGATATTTTCAGGGTGACTTTGATGAAGGTAAACAACGTTGGGTAAGAATGGGTACGGTCCTCAAGAGTCAATGCAATACATGTGAATTGCACGCAAACTGCATCGCGCACCGATCAGCTGAGCGGCCCATTGTATTAATTGTTCATTGTGCTACGTCACTCAAAAATCAGCTGACTTACGATGTTTCGGGGTCTCGAGTGGGGTGATATTTCGTCAAGTTTAATCAACTTTTATAATTTTCGCACAAATTTACAAGTTACACAAATGTGATAGTTTTACTCAGTGTAATGTTCTGATTACAATGATACCAAATTCAGTCGATTTCAAAATCAATGAACCTGGCCTTTAATACATTCGTTAGCGTTGTCTTCAAAGGTTTGTTTTTTTGTTTTTGTTTATAAGATTTGTTTCTTCTTGTGTTCTTGTATGAACATTATGTACAGTGAAGGAGAACCTGGATAGCTTGAAATGAGAGGCAACTTAACGCAGCTTTGCAGTCTACTTTTAAGGTTTTCTTTCTACGAAAAGATTGAGCCCTGTTGTATGGTTAGAATCTTTGTTTTGGTGATATACATATTTGGTACTTCCGAACAATCCTTTGAGCAAGCTTGTTAAAGGACATTTGAAGATTTCTTTTAATTTTGTAGAGAGAGCGATATTTAGCTTGGTATTACGTTCTGCGAGCTCATGACAACTGTTTTAGGCATAATGTAGCAACATGCACGGTCCTTTGTGAATCTTTCCGTCCAATTTTGTCCAAGGACGCCTGTCAGTTCACTGTTCTTGGAAAAGTGTTGTCGTTGTTAATTCATAAAAAAGTGTTTATATGCCTGGTTGAATATGATTGTTTAACAGTAGTAGCGTATGTTACAAAAAGAAAAGATTATATAACATTTTATACTAATATTGATATGAAATTTGAAAGTTGTCATGATATCGGTACATTGATTTGATTTCTGCTTTTTTCCAAATACAATAACTAAATGCCAAAGAACATATAAATGTAAGGTATAATACAAATATGCAAACAATAATAACATCGTGTCATAATGTGATTCACTTATAAACATATGATAATGAATTTGATATATCTATAATATAGTACTATGAATTTAAAGTATTATCCTATAACTATCTGTGGAAAAGTGCAGGAGACCGCCATCCTAAGCGACGCTTGGTTAGGATGGCGGCCCCCAAAAGAAGATTCTGAAGGTAAAATTTAAATGAAAATGTGTTCATACGATCTTTGTGTATGAGTTTGTGAGTGTACTGTGTGTGCGTGCGTGCGTGTGAGAGAGAGAGAGAGATAGAAAGAGATAGAGAAAACGGTGCCATCCATTATCCCACCAAAGCAAGAGCGTCTGAGCGTGACGCACCATTAATTGGAACTCAATTATCCACGTACTCATGAAATATTCAAACTTGTATTCATGCCGGATCTATTCATGAAGGTAATGTGATGAGGCTCGATATATCGAATTTTCCTGCTTAATGGAAGTTTTCTTTTTCTTGTATCATACGTCTCAATTTAACCAGCTTGTTTCTATGGTAACTCGCACTGATGCTATAAATATCTATCCCTTAATGTTATCCCAGAATTTCGATCCACTCAACATGTTTCTAAGGTAACATGTGTTTTCCCAAACAAAAAAATACAACTCCGCCTATCTAAAAATCATTGGCGCTGATAGGTAATCCAAAGAAGCTATCTCATAATCTTCTATTCACTTTTAGCATGTTATTAGCGTAACATGTCATTTTCACAAACAAAATTATGTACGTCCCACTCCTCAAATTAAGTTCATCGGCGCTAATACTGATATTGCCAAAATTAATGTTTCAAACCAAACCCCAGTACTTGTTAAAAAAACCATTTTTTGACCCCAATGGTTGAATTTACATTTTGTCTTGAAATCTCAACAAAAAAAATAATGTCATACTGGCTGTTTGTCAACCAAGTTAGGGCATGGCCTGGGGCACTCGTATTTAAAAAGGTTAATTTTTATGAGGAAAACTAATTATGAATATCCAAACTTTTTCAAAAAAGTGCGTTCATTACTCTCAAAATCAAAGAAGGTTCACTACTCCGAAAGCTTAGTGTATTGCTCCGAAGGATTGGGCGTTGGAAATGAATTCCCATTTTCGTTTTTTGAATTATTTTTTTCCGCACGAGAATCCATCTGGCTCTCTTGTGGTTCTGAAAAGGAGAGGCGGGCAAGAGTCTTTTTTTTTTACATGTCTGGCAAGGATACTGGTTTAAAATGTGTGTTATTTTGGGAAATATGATCATTTATGATAAAGATTTTGTTATTGATGATGATGATAATGATGATGACGATGATGATGATGATGATGATGACGATAGTGCTGATGACGGTGATTATGATGATAGTGATGATGATGGTAATGACGATAATGATGATGATGATTCGGTGATTATGATGATTATGATGATGATGATGATGATGATAATGATAATGATGATAATGATTATGGCCTCATGTATAGTAGTATCCGAATCTGCAGGGGGCTCATGGCTCTCTAAATGTCTCAAACTCAACATTCTCGGTAAGGTGTAGAATGATACATTATTTGTTTGTTTACTTTGAAGACAATTTCGGTCCGGACAATACGATGACCAAAATGATGTTAAAATTACTCATTAATTTGGTTAGGCTGAATGTAACCTTGTCGGACAATTCACCTACTAAACCGAGTTGATTTCGTTTTTTGTCGAAGGTTTATCATTCTGAAGGTTCACAATGTCGGAGGTTCGTAATTTCATAATGATAATTCGGAAGATGAAATGGGGTTCTTACTTCCGAAAATAAGAGAGAATATTTAATTTTCACAAATGCAAACCTCGTTCAGAGTAGTGAACCCTATTTCATTCTCAGAATTTGAATAAACGAACCTTTGAAAGTACCAACCTTCGGGAGAAAACGGTGCCATCCATTATTCTACCCAATCGAGAGCATTACAGTGTGACGCGTTAATGGTATGTGTTTTACCAGGGAAGGTAATGTGATGAGGCTTGATATAAAATTGTCTGATTGTGCATATCGGACGGGTTTCATTTTTCTTGTATCATACCTATCCATTCAATCAGCTCGTTTCTGTCGTAACGTGCATTTCAACAAGAAAAATGGACGATGCTATAAATATTTATCCCTTAATACTATTCCATAATTTCGATACACTCAAAATGTATCTAAGTTAACGTGTGTTCTCCCAAACAAAACATTACAACTCCACCCCTTTAAAGATCATTGGCGCTGATAGGTAATCCAATGAAGTTGACTCATAATTTTCTATCCACTTTTAGCACGTTATTAGCGTAACATGTATTTTCACAAACAAAATTATGTACGTCCCAATCCTCAAAACAAGTTCATCGGCGCTAATACCTAACTAACAGAGCTTTCCCCTAAATTCGATCCAAATGTATAATATTTCTGAGATAACGTGCGTTTTCTCAAACAATAGCAAAAACAGACAACAATCATCGGCGTTAATAGCTATCCCATAATTTCTGTTCACCACACAACATGTTGCTAAGGTAACGGGTGCCTTTTCAAACAAAAAATAAAACCAAACGATCATCATTATTATCTACATCCCTTGCAGAGCTACCCCATAATCTATCCCATAATTTCAATCCACCAATCGTCATCATAATTTGATCTCCCAGTTGGCAGTATTTCCTTTTTTTTATATATCTGTTCATACTGATCCCGTTCTCACGTTCTCATACGAGCTTACCGTCTGCAGAGAAGGAAAAACGTACCATTTTCCATTTACAATTGGTCAAAAGTAGATATCAAGTCATATGTCGCCTGCGATTTCAATAGATCTCCGTTGATCGATAGCTATAGCCTACAGTTTTAATCTTACGGTTAATCTTTCCTGCCTTTCTGTTTTGAAGCAACTGTATTCTTTGTTGCCAGATTTGTTCCATTTTCATCCGAGAAAGACGTCAGGTTTATTATCGTGCTGTTTGATCAATTTTGGAAGTCATTGAAGATTGATCTGTAAAATGGTAAGTACTTAAGGTTTTTGTCTCAATCGTATTGAGTCTGATTTGATTTCATTGCCAGTTTACTTGTTGTCCGTTTCAATATAAGCATATACATTTCGAAATAATACAATGTAATAAATATGTACAACAAACAAGAAAAAGAGAATAGATAAAAGGAAATTAAACTTATTATAAATGACTTAAACAGAGAGGCATGCTATAGAAAGCATTGTTTGTGTGATGAAAAGGAGAGTGACTCGTGACTTAATGAATACTCGCTGTGTGGTTCAAGTTTAAAGAAATATAATTGTACATGCGAATTCAGCCATTGAAAGCAAAAGCTTGAGAATAAACTGAAGTCTTCGTAGTGAACATTTATCATGTGCTAACTATAAACTGGTCTATTGGAGGAAACTCCATGCTCTCTTCAGTTGAACGTCCACATTTGATCTACATCAGGCATATAAGAAGAAAGACGAAGAAGGATGAAAAGAATAGAAAATAAAAGGGAAGGAGGAGAAGAAGAAGGTTAAAAAAAAATACAAAACATAAAAAAGAGAGAAATGAAAGGTATAATTTTCCCGGCCAATTTCGCAACTTTTCCAATCCATACAATCGAAATTGAATTTTTCCCAGTCTCGCTATTCGAAATTTCAAATTTGTGATTTGTGTATTCAAATACGAGTTTGATTCAATCATATTAACATGTTTCTCATTCAAATTCATGGGTATATACGCTTTCCGTCAAGCGTGCATACATATCAGAATGGCATGATCACGTAATCCTTTCCTTTATACATTCAAACTCATTTGAGCATCCGTCTTAGCATTTCGTTCATTGAAATTACTTCAGTTTATTCGATGAATTTGAATGAATGAACCTAGTGGCAAACCCCAATTTTTTAATATTTTTTTTTAGACATGAGATTTTGTAAAAATTGTTCTGTGTCAAAGTGTTCAGGGAACCTCCTTGCACATTTTCTAGGTGGACTTCATTGAAAATATGCTGCTTCCAAATTGGCCGCCATGTATAACCTATGTTGAACTATTTTGGACGTTACATTTTTAACGGAACCTTATTTTGCTATGTGTAAGGTGTCATATGAAAGGAAATTAAGTTAGTGGGTTCGGGGATGACTTGCCTAACAATTTTGAGCAAAAAAGATGTGAATGTTTACAAATTTCCAAAAAATAGGAATTGCCCCAAATATCTATTTGTCCATATTTAAATAATTATGATGCCTACTGACTTGGAACTTTCTGGAAAACTTGTATATAACATTCAAGTTCATTGCTTTTGTAACATAAAAGTTAGAATGCTCTAAAGTTGACACTTTGATATGATCTAAAATGTCAATTTCGGTTGCTAAGGGCCGTCCTGTACAATAGACGAACAATATAATATATCGCGAGTAGATGCTATCATCAAGCAGATGACTATTTTGATAGGAAGTATGATGTCAGATGATGGAGTTTCTTCATATTTTAATGATATATCTCTTTTAATTCCCGTTGCTATGGTGAAAATATACATAGCAACCGATAAATTATGTGTTCTCAGAAACCAAGTTAGGCTATCGGTCAAATAATACATAAAATAACCTGATTCTAAGTGACAGACATGATTTGCAGTCTCCCTCCTTTGAAATCCCCCTCCCCCCTCACTAAAATCAAGATAATTTTTGGATGGTGCAAAATGTTGTGTAGGGCATGGTGTGGGTTAAAAATGATGCAGGCTATCGGTTGAGTGACACATAAATATGATCTGGATCCAGGTGATAGTCATGATTATTAGTCTGAATCATGAAGATAATGGATGGTGGAGTTCAGAATTTGCAGCCTATCCCCTTCTGTGACCACATCCACCCACCCACTTTCTATCTCTCTCTGTCTCTCCTATAATAAATTTTGTGCAAAGCAATATTCATATAGTACATTCATTGCAATCCAAAAATAGTCTCTTTTCCCACGGAATCGTCTCACTACATTTAAATCTAATTGTCAAAATTGCATGGAAACATATTTGTCAATGTCTTTCATTTTTCTTCCCCCTACCTCGAAAATGGGCTTAATTTTTTTTTTGGTATAATACATTATTGAACCAGCCATGTGTATGATAATTACAGACCTGGATTGAAATAATAGACTGGTATCACTCTATAAAAACTAGATATTTGAAGGTTGGAATCCAACCGTTTGATACGCTCAATCACGCTATCCTACTTTCCAAACTCAGTAATTATGGGATTCGAGGTCAATCATTCTCATGGTTTAGAGATTATTTAACAAACAGAAGACAATATCTTGCATTCAATGGATATAATTCTGATTCCCTATTAGTCAAATGTGGTGTCCCTCAAGGCTCCTTTCTGGGCCCTCTTTTATTTCTGCTCTATGTCAACGACATTATCAATACATCCTCCCTTCTTTCTTTTGTCCTATTTGCTGACAACACAAAGACCTTAACTCATTAAACAATATCTTAAATCATAAAATTGAAAAAGTATCAAACTGGTTTAAGTCCAATAAACTTTCTCTTAATATAAAAAAAATCATTTCATGTATTTTAAACATCATTCTCACAATAGGGACCCACCAGTATATATTAAGATCGATGATATGACAACAGAGAGGAAGACTAAGTCCAAGTTTTGGGGTGTAATTATAGATGAAGCTTTGACATGGAATGAGCATCTACACCACGTTACAATGAGCAGCCAGTGAAAACGTATTTGTTTGATAAAATTATGGGAATGCAAGCATTACTTTAAACAAGCAGAACTTTGTTATTCCTGGCTCATTTTTCCTGATTCAGGTGTCATATGAAAGGGCAGAAAATGAACTTTCTAGAAATGTAATTTTTTCTTCGAAATTCAGATACCGCCCGCCAAATGACTTTTTGGTTTCCTTCCTTCAAATTGCTTTTAATCACTCATGCGTGAATATGCATCACATGAGTAGCATCAAATGAAAGAGGAGACTCTAAGCTTTACAAATATGTGTCATTTATTAATTATAGTTATGACTAAGTTATGATAAAACATCGATACTTCTCGGTTTCGTTTTTTCTGGGACGCACTGTATAATACGCTAGTGCTCCCATACATAACATATTGCAACATCGTATGGGCTAATTGCGGTTCGACTAAAATCAATTCTATTTTTAAATTACAAAAGAGAGCTATCCGTATTTGTACAGGATCACATTATTTGGCTCACACTGACCCCTTATTCTCTAAACTTAGAACACTAAAAAAAATTGATTTGAATACTATTCAAGTAGCAGTTATCATGTTCAAGTATATTAATAAACAACTTCCACCATCCTTTGATAACATGTTTAGTTTCAATTGTTCTGTTCATTCCTACCCCACCCGCATATCTAGAAATTTCCATCTAACTAACCCCAAATTATTAATAACGCACAAATTCATTAGACATTGTGGTCCGGATATTTGGAATAATTTTTCCGACAACATCAAATCTTGTTCAACCCTCTATTCCTTGAAAGCCACACTTAAACGAAAAATAATACAATCATATGTGCCAAACGCTCTAAATTTAGTATAATATAAAACTACAGCTTTGTCTGAAACCATGATTAAATATTCCTTTTACTTAACTGCCGTCTGCTGCACCCGCACTTGCAATTGCACTGCACCCACTTGATCACTAGGTTTTACCAAGAGAGATTTGTTGCTAAATCTTTTTTTTTCACGAGGCCGCCATCCATTTCCAGCCTAACCGCTCACGATGGCGGTCTCCTGCGTCCTGAAATTTATCTCTTTAGTTCAATGAAAAATATATACAAATATCCGTTATACTTGTTTGTATGCTTTGTATTATGGTTATTGTATAATATTATTAGACATGATTTGCTGTGTATGTAATACTTATGTAAAAATGTATAACCTTGTATTTGTTATTTGAACGCAGAAATAAAATCAATCAAACAAACAATAACTTGCACCCGCCTCCCGCATCCATAGCCGTAAATGACGGTGGGCTGGGGGTCCAGCTCCCCGCATTATTTTAAACGTATCGATATTTGGGCAACCGTCACCTCATATCCTGGCAGCAAGTTGCCAGAATAACGTCATATTCGAGTATGCGGCTAAGTGCTTGAATACATATTTTCTGGCGTATTTTTTTTATGACGAAATAACATTTTTACCATAACAGGGTGTATTGTTTTAACGTCAACAAATTGGAATTACATCATAATGAGGGGAAATAATTATTTGATATTTTAAAAGAGAACATACATGTCAATGCCCTACCCTGCTCGTTTTTCTCGGAGTCCCTCCACTTTCCCTAAATAAACTTTGACCCAAATTAAAATTAACAAGTATTGCTTTCTCCAAGAAACCTATGTACATCATCAGTGAAAATACAGTAACATGAATAAGTCCAGTACAGTGTCTGTATCAAGAGTTGTGATTAATCCAACTTAATCGAAAGTCCTCCAATTTATCGCAAACCTACAGATTAGAATATCTTTGGTACACAGTGGCATCTCTATGGAGGCAGGGGACACGTGCATTTTTAGAGAGCACAAAAAGGGGTACAAAAAATGTAAAAGAGAGAAACGTGAGCGGCGAAAAGGAAGAAAACTATGAATCCTTACGAATACATGCGCCTGAATACGCTAGGTAAAATGCATTAGAAATATAATATTTTCTAAAGCTCGGTGGCGACTCGCATAATTATTATGTTGCACAGGATCTCGTAATTGTGTGCCCCAATATAGCTATAATTTATGGGGGGTGGCGTTTTCCAGTGGTTCATAATTTGACATTAAATAATTGAATTTCTGAAATACGATTCAACTTTCGAAAATATTTCTTATATTTGGGTTACCTTGCTGAATTCCTCGACTATATTTCTCTACAGTTTTCGTTAATTTAGTTCACCACTTAATGAAGGACGAATAAACAACAACCTATCAATGTTCAAAATGCGAAACTATACAACTACTCGATCGCTGCGCTCCCTTGCGAATTTTCTAAGCCAGCCGCCTTGCCCCTCGTTTACAGAGTTACATAGAGAAATGTGGGTAGTGGGGGGTATCGCAGTCTCATTGATTGCTCTATGCGCCATAATCCATATATACGTTACGGTTTATACAGAGTTGTAAATTGATTTCAATGTAAAGTTGGTTTGGACAGGGAGCATTAGGCTCCTCAGTTTGGATAAATCGCAACTGTTTATAAGACGGGGCCCTGGGTTCTGAATTTGTATTCCACCCCTATGTTGTTATTCTTAAAAAATAGACATTGCTGATACCTGATGATAGCACCCTCTGCTGCTACTTATAGTCTACAATGTCTCTTTCACCTTCACTTTATTGTGGTATCTGGTCATTTAGCAGCTTGTCGTAGGCAGTTGTGAAGGAGATCTCATTTGAAATCTTCTCATGAATTTCCCTCTTCTACTTTTCATAATGTGCTTGAAGGATCTTTGGTGCTTGCTAGAGTGTGTGGAGTGTGTAACTGATATTATCACCTCTAATGCACTTAAGCATCTCCAGGGCATCACTGGTATTATGGGTGCAATCGGTGCGTAATCACATATAAGTCCTGAACCGTGTCGAGGACTGAAATACTCTGGAATTCTACACCAAGTTCCTTAATAATTTCCTGGTACCTGTCACGGAGTGATGCCACTAGCAATCCTAGCATGCATTACATGTCAGAAAAGAGAGGAGCTCAGCACATCCGCAAGTCGCCTGAATGCAACATCATTGTGATCATAGAGGTTAAATTTTAACAAATCAGAATGAATGCAAAAAGTACTTTAAATTGTTCATAAAGGATGTGAATGTTATGTCACACCGTTAGCTAATATATTGTAACCTTACTGAATTAGTGTAAACACAAATCCATCTCTGCTGAGTTTCCTGGCTATTTTCTCATTTATTATTTATTTACTGTTTTGTGCAGATCTTGCACACTGGCCCCTTTCCCTTTATTAGTTCCAGATTATTGCAAATCTCGTTTAACCCTGTCTGTCTTATGAATCCAAATATCATGTTATTTCACTAATGACTCAAATTTGTTTCTTGTCCCCCAACAAATCAATCAATCAATCATGACTAATTAGTTAGATGAATACTTATAGAAATCAACTTTAATTGTGTAAAACATTAGAGAAAGAGGGGAAGAGCAGGCCGCCACACTAATTTGTGAGCTCTCAAGATTGGGTAGAATACTGTATTTTTTTTTGGAAGTTGTCTTCATTATGTATGAGGTGTTATATTACAGCCTATAGAACAACCTGGGCAATTTTGATGTGATTTTTGTTTGCACTTCATGTATATTTGCCATTTTGCATATGTATGTCTTGTACATTGCGCTATATAGGCCTCACCATCTTACCTATACTGCTTCATGGTCTGCTGCTTCTTCAGTCTGCTGGAGGTGGATCTGACTCTTTTGACAATGGACTTGACAATGCAAAGTCATTCTTTGTTATATGTATAGGTGCTTGCCCGTCCTTTTCTATGGACATACAATGAAGACCAAATTCTAGACATGATAAGGTTCGATTACCAGAGGACATATGAGTTATGTCTTCATCAGCTCGAGATTGCCAAATAGCTGGATAATTTGCGATCGGGACAGTTAAAATAGCGGGGTATTTGGCAATCTCGAGCTGATGATGACAGGCCTATGGAAAACTATAAGGGATCTTGGTATTTCTTCATGTCCACCAACACACAGAGGGAAACGTACTGGAAGGCGTAGGCAGAGACAAATTAAAACACTCTCTTCCTCTCAGAGAACCCATCACTGTGATCAACATGAGGTGAACAGCAGTAATCTCAGGTACATACGTAGAGGTGTCGTGGTCGAGTGGATACGTCGCCGGACTATCGATCACAAGGTCCGCGGTTCGAGTCCCGCCGCGGCACTAATGTCCTTTGGCAAGACATGGATCTACATTTCCCACACTCCACCCAGGTGAAGTAAATGGGGACCTGGTAGGAATGTATTCCTTGAAACGCAGAGGGCGTGACAGCTGCACTGCTAAAGCCAGGGTAATTATGCTGCATTATTGTAGAGCGCTTAGAGACTTCTGATAAAGTAAGTGTTAGGCGCTATATAAGCAAATATAATTATTATTATTATTACATCGCTAAGGCAGCCATTACTCGAGCATCAGATTTTGCCTTAAGGAATGCCCACTCGGTGCGGAACAAGACTCTGGAAATTCATGACCTTGTAGTTAAAAGTGACAGTGACATACTTGCAATTACAGAAACCTGGCTCGCAAAGGATGACACGGCAGTCATCAGTGAGATCTCTCCTCCTGGCTACTCCTTCCTTAAGTGAAGGTGCTCGTCATGGTGGTATTGGCATTCTGTTCAAGTCCAAGTTAAATCTCATGCTCAAGGAGATAGACCAGCGACCAACTACATTTGAGTATGTATGTATCAAGGACAATGCAAACAATCTCAACATCATCGCCATCTACCGGGCACCACCCTCGGCAGCCAATGGGCATACGGTGAATAGCAGGGGCGGCGATCCTGGGGACGGGGGGACACGTCCCCCTCAGCATTTTTAGGGGGGATAATCCCCCCAGAAAATTTGAAAAAGTGCAAAAACAAAATGTATAGCAAATACTGACTGAAGAGTCGATGTTTGCACTCTCGCAAACAATGCCTCCTGTTCATCCAAGCGTGAACACATACCACACAAAAATGATACCAAATGATTCGGGATAAAACACTCTTTCATAGGGTGTATAATAATTTACTGTTCATAGATGATTTATAAAATAATTAGCAATTTTCTAGGCGTAAATCTTTTTTTGACTCACACGGTATACTACTCTCAACTCTCTACTTGGAACTAAAAATCGGAAATCGCCTCACCACGCCGATGATGATCTTCAGTTGAGTAATGACTTTGCGGACTACTTTGACGATAAGATCTCCAAAGTTAGACAATCTCTCGACACAACACTAGTTAGTGCTCGGCATCTGGTCACCGAGTTATGCCAATCTTGCAAGTTAGCCCGGAGGGTAATAATAATAATAATAATATTGGATTCTTATATAGCGCACGTATCCACCTTGCAAGGGGCTCAAGGCGCTCCAACATTACCCGGCTATGCTAGGCTGCCGATTTCGGCGCTCAAAGCATTCAAGGAAATCCTTCCTACCGGTACCCATTTAACATCTGGGTGGAGAGTGGCAAGTGTAGATTAATGTCTTGCCAAAGGACATTGGTGCCGCGGCGGGACTCGAACCGCGGACCCTGTGATCCACAGTTCAACAACTTATCCACTACGCCACAACACCTCTACGTAGGCCATCACTAACTGAGTTTGACCCTGTGAGCAATAGCGAGATCAAGAAGATTGTCCGACGAGCTGCTACAAAATCCTATAATCTCGACCCACTGCCTACATGGCTTCTGAAAGACTGCATCGAAATACGTGTACCTGTTATGAGCCAGATTGTGAATTCGGCCATCAGTTCTGGTGTATTTCCAGATAAGTTGAAGGAGGCTATCGTCTTCCCTCTGCTGAAGATGTCATCGCTTGACCACGAAGTCATGATGAACTATCGTTTATTATGTTTATTTTGACCAGACTTTGTCAATGTCGGAACATGTTCGTAGAGTGTGCCAGATGGCCAATTTCCATCTGAGAAACATTTTTCATGTGAGAAAGTACCTTACAGGTGAAGCTTATAGCCATGCAGTACGTTCTCTAGTTTTCAGCAGGCTTGATTACGGAAATTCCCTTCTGGCAAATGTGAATGCCGGGGATCTAAAAAGACTGCAAAAAATCCAAAATCGAGCGGCTCGTCGGGTGCTTGGTGCAAAGAAAAGAGAGCCAAGTGCTCCTCTGTTGAAACAACTACGCTGGCTTCCCATCAAAGAAGGAATTGAATTCAAACTAGCGCTTTTAGTGTACAAGTGCATGATGCATACTGCTCCACACTATCTGTCTAATTATGCTAACTACTCCTTCAGCTTCCAGATACAATCTGCGTTCACGGAACGATCAGACACTATTACTGATCCCACGCACCAACACCAAGGCAGCCGAACGCTCATTCTCTTATGCTGGACCATCCATCTGGAACACTCTACCACAACATCTCTGCCTATGTAGTACAGAAGATACTTTCAAAAAGAAACTTAAAACCCAACTCTTTCCACCTTGAATCCATATTGTATGTTTTTAGTATCTAAATTTCATTTCGTTCATAATATCTTAATTACTGTTCCTTATTTGATTGTTATGATTTGTATGTTTCTTTTCTATTGTAATAGCGCTCTGATCAGTTTTTCTGCAAAAGCGCTCAATAAGAATCAATTATTATTATTATTATGGTACTGGCAGACATGCTTGCTCTCAACCATTTAGGCATGAATTATAAGACTCATTTTTCGTAATTATATTGTACTTAGCACTATTTTCTCTTGTTTTCAACTAGGGGAGGGTGGATTGGCATGTCACACTGAAGGACGGGGGGCAGGTTTTAAACTCCATTACTAAGAATGTACTAATATTTCAAAGTGTAAATCCTGTCTATTACTTTAATTTAAGTCTCATGTTATTTCAGTGATGTCCTGATAATTGGTTTCTTTCACATAATTATAGATTAGATCTGGATGTAAGATATATTTATCCGGATTTAAGCCAGATATCAGAGGGGAGGGGTGGTGACGGGCTTTTCCCTGTATCGTTTGGTTATAATTGCATTGTGAAGTATATGTGATCTATTTATCCAATTTCATGTACTTTTGAAATTAATGATGCTTTGCACCAGTTTCTCTTATTTATTTTGAAAGTGTGTGTGTGTCGGAAGGGGTGGGGAATTGGCATGTCACAACAGCGGTAGTGGCGTTGGGTTGCATTTTATGATGACTTTTACAAAAGTCTTTCTACAAAAAAAAAAAAAAAAAATAGGCAGTCGTACAACTTTTGAACCAAAACCATCCAGTATCTACATGCACATATCAAATATGTCATTGGTCGCCATTTTTGTTCTTTGGTACGAAAACAATACTTTCAAGTATTGGATTAGGCCACAGTTTTTTATAATGAAGAGTGTGGAGGGGGCGGGGCGGCAAGAAGTAAAGCCCACTTACTAACATACATTTTCACTATAGTCTATCATGATATTTCAAATGCCATGTGAATATTCATTGGTCTACTTTTCGTTTGCAATTTGATTAATGAATATTGCTTTGCGCTAGTTTTTCGCAGGAGAAGGAAGGGTCACAGAAGGGGGTGCGAATTTTTAACTCCACCATCCATTATCTTCATGATTTAGATTGAAAATCATGACAGTCTCCTGGATCCAGATCTTATTTTATGTATCACTCGACTGATAGCCTACATTTCCAAACACACACCATGCCCTACTCAACATATTGCCCCCATCTCAAAATTTCTCTTCATTTATATTGGGGGAGCATTTCAAAGGAGATAGGGGGTATGGTGTAAGTTCTGACCCACACCAAGCACTATGTACATATTTTAGACTGCAAATCATGTATGTCACTTGGAATATGATGATCCTCCCACCAAAGATTCTTCAAGCATATTGTAAAAAGTGGACAAGGGAAATTCATGAGGAAATTTCAAATGTGATCTCCTTCACAACTGCCCACAGCTGCTAAAATCACCAGATTTCACAATAAAGTGAAGGTGAAAGAGACAGATATATAATTATATATGTTTTCATCGAAGATAATATAATATATATTTTGTTTTTATCTTGAGGTGGAACTAAATATATGAAATGAACTGAAATTAATCAGGTCTAATGTTATGTATTAGTTTGACCGAAAGCCTAATTTGGTTTCTGGGAACACATTATAAATTGCTTGCCAGGCATATTATTAACATAGCATATTATCAGCATTACATTATTATCCGTATCAATATTATCATCATTTTTGTTTCTGTTGTTATTGTTGTTCTTGTTCTTTTTCTTGTTCATGTCGATTTAAACAATATTAATATGTTTTTATAAATACAGGCTAAAGACCAAAAGATAGGTGTATTTTGGAAGTTACTGTTTGGTACCGTAACCTGTTTGTCCTTCGGTAAGTATTATTTTTACTTAACATATCCGTCATATTTTTAGGATTTCACGAATGTTGCTGAAAAATTGTTGGCTTTCAAAATTGCCATAATGAAGCGAAATAGGAGCGAGGTGTATAACCTATGTTAGTCTACAAGCACAGACTGTAATTTGACACTTTATCACAATTCCTAAAGCCTTGGACAGAGCCTAGATCTGCGCCTGTTTCTGGCTGTGTCAAGCAAGTAGCTTAAGTACAGAGCCGATTGTAGTCACATTTTGCAAAAACTATTACACAACCTTTGACAAGGGTTAGGAGATAAGGAATGGGGAAGAGTGGAGGGAGCAGAGGAGGAGGAAAAGGAGTAGGAGGAGGAAGAGAACAAGTAGCAATTAATGTTCTAATATATTCCTCACAGCCTTGCCTGTGTTATCGGATTGGTCCAAAATGGAGAAGACAACTTGTCCAGACGGGTTTGGTCTAAATTACACTTTGCCCATGTCCCACAAGTGTGAGATGAAGCGACTCCACGATGACAGCAAGGTGCAGAGCATCCCCAAACTCATTCCTTTCCCTTCTGTCATCGGTGGGTGCCACCGAAGGAAGCGTAAAGAAGGGATCCCGGGCGGGCATAGAATGTGCAGAATCCCGGGTAGGTTTCATGCTTTATTCATTTTTGTTCTCAAATGTCTGATTCATTTCTTGGTTTAATCAATTAATCTACATGCTGATAACACGTTCTTCAATGATATTATCAAAGTTTGATGTCTACTCCTAACTTCTACTACTTCTACTACTGCTGCTACTAGTACTACTACTACTACTACTACTACTACTACTACTACTATTGCTACTACTCCTCCTCCTCCTCCTACTACTATTACTAAAACTACTACTACTATAACACCTATTATATTCCACTTACTAAGAATCTTGCTCTACGATTGGTCAAAAGTAAATCACGTGATGAAAGATAGTTCACCCATCATTGATGGAAGAAGAAAAGTTCGTTACACTGCGTAGATAGTATTACTATCTTCAGTGAAAGTGCGTTGCACTTGGTAGGTAGTAGTACTATCTACCGAGTGCAACTCACTTGAATTGTATACGTTGCGTATTACTCTCCTCTTTAAGCGCTTTTAGTGTTAGTACGCGAACTTTGGTCACGCGTGAACTATGGTCACACCACCATACTGCATGCACTGTACGTATCGAACACCGTTTGCTAGCTGCTAGCGGATAACCACCCCCAGTCAACTACCCCCTAGGATATCTACCCCCTAGGACAACTACCCCCTCGGGCAACCACCCTCTAGGACGACTACCCCCGGGACAACTCCCCAGACAACTACCCCTAGGACAACTACCCCTAGGACGACTACTACCCCAGACAACTATCCCTAGGACACTACCCCGGACAACTACCCCTAGGATAGTTGTCCGGGGTAGTTGTCCTAGAGGATGGCTGTCATAGGAGTAGTTGTCCTAGGGGGTGGTTGTCCGGGGGTAGTTTTCGGGGGGTTGGTGTCCTAGGAGATAGTTGTCCGGGGGTAGTTGTCCGGTGGTAGTTGTCCTAGGGGGTAGTTGTCGTAGGGAGTAGTTGTCTGGGGGTAGTTGTCCGGGGGTAATTGTCCCGGGGGTAGTTGACTGGGGGTAGTTATCCGGGAGTGGATGTCCAGGGGGTAGGTGTCCTAGAACCTTTTTATGTTACTAGTGCGACGACTGACTTCTACTACTACTACTACTACTAATAATAATAATAATAATAATTATATTACTACTATTACTATTGCTACTACGACGACCACTACTACTACTACTAATAATAATAATAATGATAATATAGTATTAATGACTGCTTTGAGAGAAATAGTTTTTATACGCTCAAGGGAAGGTTACAATTGTGCTATTGCCCGAGGCGTGCCGAGGGCAATAGCCCAATTGTAACCTTCCCGAGAGCGTATAAAAACAACTATTTCTCGAATATTAAAGCAGTCATTAATACTTTTATATGCCGAAAAAATAGTCAACTTACCAATCAACTGGTAGAACAGGAAGAGCAGAAATAAATACTAAATACACATAGAATCTAGTTAGTGTTAGATCTAATAATATATTCAAATCTGTTGTTGAGAGCAGGAGCGGATCCAGCCGGCGGCAAGGGAGGGGGCCTAAAAAGGGGCCCACTTCGTGCGAAAATTTGAAAATCGTGCCGGTTGATTTTTCGCTCAGTGGGGGGGGAGCAAAAAAGAAGGGTAATTTTTTCCACCACCCCCTTGGGCGCCAGGGGTAGTGAGCACAATTTTTTTTGACACCCGAAAAAAAAAATTTCCCTACGGGAAGGGTTATTTTTTTTTCCACCGCCACCCCCCCCCCTTGGGCGCTAGGGGAGGGGGCCCAACTTCTTTTTTTTCTCAAAAAAAAGGGTGTTTTTGACTGTTTTTTCTAGGAGGGGCCTGGCCCCCGGGCCCCTGGATCCGCCACTGGTTGAGAGGCACTGGAAAACCCATCCACTCAAGTTTTCACCCTATCAGAGACTACCCAACGTGACGAGGGGCAAATAAGCTACAAGCTTTACGTCTCTACATCCAAGTAAAGTAGTCTAGACTACGTCTACCGCGGTGCGGTAAAGTTTAATACCCAGTACAATGTCAATGACAGTAGATCTCTAGACCCCTCTAGTACACCACAATTATTGGTGTGCTTGCTGTCAGCAGAATTAATCAAGTCTTGCATTTGATCATCATCAAGAAGTTGAAATCTTGGGAGAGTTTCTTCAGCCATTTTTGCCTTGTTTGGAATTCAGTACGATAGAGATTGCCGTACGGTCGTCTGCGCTACGATGTATTAAAATTGGTAAATTAAGCTAGCGACCGATTATTCGCACACTTATGGTGTCCGTGCTCGCACAAACCAGTTTTTAACACGTAAACCAATGGGTATTTCAGCAAGACTGAACTAATTCCCGGTAATTGGAACTTTGCCGGGATTTTTTAACTATTTTTTTTAACTATTACATGGCTTTGGCATTTTTCGGGAATAGTTAAAACAACGACTGCAATTTCGACCAATCAGATGGCTGGATTTCTTAAGTGAGGTATATAATATGTAATAGTAATGATAATGATAAAAAAAAATTATGATAATAGTGATAAAGATGATAATAATAATAGTAATAATAATAACAATGATAATAATATGTTATAATAATGATAATGATTATTATGATTACAGTAATAATATCGACAACAACAATAATAATAATAATAATAATAATAATAATAATAATAACAATAATACATTTTTAAAAGATGTGTATGTAACGAAATATTGTCACATTATGACAAGAAGAATATTTCCTTATTTTCATATGTTCATAACTATGACCCCGTTCTCACTCACTTTGAAAGTGGTCTTAGTTAGACCGCTCCAGAGGAACGGGTCTTGAGGTACGGTTTGCGAGGGTTCACACTCCGAGCAGTTTTTTATGGCTCAAACCGCTCCACGAGTCAAAGTGGTCTTGTTGCTATGGCAGCTCAGGTCAGCGGGTAAATTTTTTCGCGCGCGGAATACTAAGGGTATGTACCGTACTACATGTTTCGCGTGCAACGTCACTAGACCACTTCCGTTCAAAGTACGCTTCCGTTCTCACTCGCACGTTAGAGCGCTCCAAACCGCTCTTAATAAGACCCGTTCCTCAAGACCACCTCCCGAGGTGGTCTTCTGGAGCGGTCCAGAAGTCCACTTCCTGGACCACTTTGACCGTTCTCACTCACCTAAGACCCTGTTCTCATTCACTTCGTTGGAGCGGTCTAACTAAGACCCGTTCCTCAGGAGCGGTTCTTAGGTGAGTCAAAGTGGTCCAGGAAGGTTCTGAGCCAGAAGACCACCTGGAGGTGGTCTTGAGGAACGGTCTCTTAAGAGCGGTTTGGAGCGCTCTAACGTGCGTGAGAACGGAAGCGTACTTTGAACGGAAGTGGTCTAGTGACGTTGCACGCGAAACATGTACGGTACATACGCTTAGTATTCGCGCGAAAAATTTACCCGCTGACCTGAGCTGCCATAGCAACAAGACCACTTTGACCCTGTTCTCACTCACTTTGAAAGTGGTCTTAGTTAGACCGCTCCAGAGGAACGGGTCTTGAGGAACGGTTTGCGAGGGTTCACACTCCGAGCAGTTTTTTATGGCTCAAACCGCTCCACGAGTCAAAGTGGTCTTGTTGCTATGGCAGCTCAGGTCAGCGGGTAAATTTTTCGCGCGCGGAATACTAAGCGTATGTACCGTACTACATGTTTCGCACGGAACGTCACTAGCTCACTTCCGTTCAAAGTACGCTTCCGTTCACACTGCACGTTAGAGCGCTCCAAACCGCTCTTAATAAGACTGCTTCCTCAAGACCACCTCCCGAGGTGGTCTTCTGGAGCGGTCCAGAAGTCCACTTCCTGGACCACTTTGACCGTTCTCACTCACCTAAGAACCGCTCCTGAGGAACGGGTCTTAGTTAGACCGCTCCAACGAAGTGAATGAGAACGGGGTCTTTGACTCGTGGAGCGGTTTGAGCCATAAAAACTGCTCGGAGTGTGAACCCTCGCAAACCGTTCCTCAAGACCCGTTCCTCTGGAGCGGTCTAACTAAGACCACTTTCAAAGTGAGTGAGAACGGCTTAGACCCGTTCTCACTCACTTTGAAAGTGGTCTTAGTTAGACCGCTCCAGAGGAACGGGTTTGCGAGGAGTTTTATGGCTCAAACCGCTCCACGAGTCAAAGTGGTCTTGTTGCTATGGCAGCTCAGGTCAGCGGTTAAATTTTTCGCGCGCGGAATACTAAGCGTATGTACGGTACTACATGTTTCGCACGCAACGTCACTAGACCACTTCCGTTCAAAGTACGCTTCCGTTCACACTGAACGTTAGAGCGCTCCAAACCGCTCTTAATAAGACCCGTTCCTCAAGACCACCTCCCGAGGTGGTCTTCTGGAGCGGTCCAGAAGTCCACTTCCTGGACCACTTTGACCGTTCTCACTCACCTAAGAACCGCTCCTGAGGAACGGGTCTTAGTTAGACCGCTCCAACGAAGTGAGTGAGAACGGGGTCTAAGAACCGCTCCTGAGGAACGGGTCTTAGTTAGACCGCTCCAACGAAGTGAATGAGAACGGGGTCATAAGACCACCTCGGGAGGTGGTCTTGAGGAGCGGGTCTTATTAAGAGCGGTTTGGAGCGCTCTAACGTGCGAGTGAGAACGGAAGCGTACTTTGAACGGAAGTGGTCTAGTGACGTTGCACGCGAAACATGTAGTACGGTACATACGCTTAGTATTCCGCGCGCGAAAAAATTACCCGCTGACCTGAGCTGCCATAGCAACAAGACCACTTTGACTCGTGGAGCGGTTTGAGCCATAAAAAACTGCTCGGAGTGTGAACCCTCGCAAACCGTTCCTCAAGACCCGTTCCTCTGGAGCGGTCTAACTAAGACCACTTTCAAAGTGAGTGAGAACGGGGTCTTAGTCTCATATGTTTTCTTTTTCCTGTTTTAACTCGGTCGAATGTCGAAGATACGTCAGGGTACTAAATAATGACATTGCCATCCTAATTTTTTTAACCTATCTAGATTATGAAAATGAATCGTTCAAGCCGTAAAGTAACAGCAATCGTTTAATTAGAAAGATGTTCAAAAGAGCGAGAAGATTTGACTAGTAATCCAATAACAGCAAATGTATTGATATTTAACTTCAGGCTAGTGGGTGATTTGAGTATTTATTATTGATGGTATATAATTGCATCGTTTGGTATTTCGTTTGAAAACGGTGGAACGGCTCATGAGTTTATTACAGATGCTGCTGTTGATGCTACTACTACTACTAGAGGTGTCGTGGTCGAGTGGATACGTCGCCGGGCTATCGATCACAAGGTCCGCGGTTCGAGTCCCGCCGCGGCACTAATGTCCTTTGGCAAGACATTGATCTACATTTGCCACACTCCACCCAGGTGAAGTAAATGGGGACCTGGTAGGAATTTATTCCTTGAAACGCAGAGCGCGAGACAGCTGCACAGCTAAAGCCAGGGTAATTATGTTGCATTATTGTAGAGCGCTTAGAGACTTCTGATAAAGTAAGTGTTAGGTGCTATATAAGCAAATATAATTACTACTACTACTACTACTACTACTACTACTACTACTACTACTACGTCTACTACTACAAATACGAATAATACTACTGCTCCTATTGCTATTACTTTCTCAATTTCTAAACTTTCGTTATATTTAGGACAAGACCACCTTATCGATTTATTTTACCACACTACAGTTAGGAAGATCTAGATAGGTCAACCGAACTAACCGAATTCTTAAAAGGCAATCCAATTTTTCTAATAAGTACATTTGTATGAAAGCAGAAAAATAAGAGAAACATAATGACGCAAGTTTGAAATTAATCGGATTGATAATGAGGGAGTTATGAATGTTTGAAATATGAGATCATTACATTTTTATGAATGTACAATTGGTAGTGACGTAGTCAGGGACAACTCTCCCATTTGTCGTGTACTGAAATGTTATCAATTTCTGTTTTCACTTAAGTGCTTTCTACCCTGGGGCACTACTCGAAATATAATTATTACGGATAGCATACTACCATCGGTCCTCTAAAAAAAGGCCCTCCAACGTTAAACATTTTATGTGTTGAAACAAATTTAAAAGTTGTCCGGCGCTGCGTCTCAGTGACAGTATCGATTCAGCCAATTCGAAGTGCCCGTACGCATAGTGATTACAACTTTACAGAATTCATAACTTTCTTATTTTTTGTCCGATTTCATTCAAACTTTCACCAATCTGCTTTTCTGATTTGTCTGTGTTTGTTTAAAGGGAAATCCAACCTTGATAGCAAACTTGTCTAGAATAAAGCAGAAAAATCAGAGAAGCATACTGATGAAAGTTTGAATGAAATCGGACAAAACTTAGAAAGTTACGAATTTTTGAAAGTTGCAATTACTTTAAGTATGGGCTCTTAAAATTGGCTGATTTGATAATGTCTATGTGATGTAGTGGCGGACAACTTTCCCTTTTGCTCCATACACAAAAGGACTAAAATTTCAACTTTACATAAAATGTATGACTCAGGATGGCCTGTTCTTTTTAGAGGACCTCCATGATATATTTTGAGTAGTGCCCCGAAGGTGAAGGCACTTGGAAGAAAAACAGAAATAAGTGATATTTTTGTACGCGACAAACGGGAGAGTAATCCGTCACTACGTTACAATCCACTTACAAAATTGCCGATTTGAGATTCGCACAGCTGTAGTGATCTCATATTTCAAACACTCATAACTTTCTTAATATTGGACCGATTTATTTCAAACTTTCGCCATTCTGTTTTAAGCAGACTGGTGTAGCCAAGTTTAAGTATACTAACTATAGAAATATATTGACTTCTGCTCTGCGCCAAGCAAAGAAAGACTATTATCATTTTCAATTCCAGTCTACGTGTAACAATGTTAAAGGAACATGGAAAGTTATTCGAAATGTCTTGAAAACCAATCCTAAACTACAGAGTATTACAAAACTCACCTGGAAGGATGGTCTTATTGAAGACAAGAAACTTATGTGTGAAGCATTTAATGAATATTTTTCTAACATTGGTGCTACTCTGTCTAGCTCCATACCTGATATACAGGAAACCTATGGAAATACTTTAACCAGTCCAAATGAAAAGACTTTATTTTTTGTTCCTGTAGTTAATTCTGAGATTATAGATGTTGTAAGTGGCTTGAAAAGGAAAAAAGAGCCCTGGGTATGATGGTATAACTAATGATTTGATACAAGAAGTAATTTCATTTGTAGTCATACCTCTCACTCACATTTATAACTTGTCTTTAATGCATGGAAGTGTTCCTAAAAAAATGAAAATAGCTAAAGTTGTGCCTATATATAAAAAAGGGAACCCTGTAGAAACGGGTAATTATAGACCAATTTCTCTACTTACTGTCTTCTCCAAGATTTTGGAAAAACTTGTATATATTAGATTGATAAAGTTTTTGAAGTCGTGTCAAGTTTTCTCAAATTCTCAGTTTGGTTTTCGCGAGAAACACACAACTTCTCATGCTGTTTTATGTCTTTTAGACAAAATATCTTCGGCACTTGATAAACACCTCCATACGGTTGGTATATTTTTGGATTATTCCAAAGCTTTTGATACGGTGAACCATAATATTTTGTTGCACAAGCTCTCTTATTATGGGGTAAGAGGACCTGCACTCGAATGGTTTAGAAGTTATCTTAGTAACAGACAGCAATTTGTGCAGCTCGGCGAAAATTGTTCAGATATGTTACCCGTCACGTGTGGAGTACCTCAAGGTTCCCTTTTGGGTCCCCTGCTTTTTATTTTATATGTAAATGATTTTCCAAAATCCTCAGAGACCTTTTCTTTTTTGCTATTTGCAGACGATACAAGTGTATTCTGTTCTCATAGAAACTTAAATACTCTTTTAGAAACTGTAAATAAAGAGCTTTGTGTATTGACTAAATGGAATCATGCAAACAAACTGTCACTTAACTTATTAAAAACTAAATATATGTTATTCAGTAATAGTGAAACAGTAATGCCTGGTAATGTAGTCTTTGATCAGGTAAATATTGAAAAGGTCTCATTTATTAAATTTTTAGGTCTCCACATTGATGATAAATTGACTTGGAAGATGCATACTACTCATTTAAGTAAAGTGCTCTCTAGAAATGTTGGTATGATCAACAAATTGAAGTTTGTATTCCCAAGAAATGTACTTAGTATGTTGTACTGTTCCTTAATTTTGCCATACTTAAATTATGGTGTGCTAGCCTGGGGTGCCTAAGCCAAATCCTACTTAAATAAAATTCTGCTCATTCAAAAGAGAGCAGTGAGAATTATTTCGGCAGCTGATTGGCGCGCCCACACTGACAAGCTATTTTACGAAAATAAAATGCTGAAGGTAAAAGATATATACTTTCTATATCTGGGATATCTTATGTATCAGTTGGAGAAGGGTGAAGCTCCCATGGCAATAGCATCTATTTTTGTAAAGAATAACCAAATACATAAATACTCTACTAGGCAGGCTGCCTTATACCATGTGTCATCAGCTAGAACTCAGCTTAGGATTAATACACTTGCACATACTGGACCAAAGTATTGGAACTCTTTAGACTGTTCTATTAGGCAGTCTGTAAGCTCTTCTGTCTTCAAACGTAAGCTGAAATTTCATCTACTGTACACCTACAGTGAATAGATCTTATATTTATTGATATTCAATATAGGTAACTGGATTAGCATTGTTCCCCCGTGTTGTACATTATCCTCCTCCCCTATTTCTTTACTTTTCCATTATCTTTATTCTGTTTTCTTTTACTTTTTAGTCTACCATATTCTGTAAATTAGTGGTAGATCTGATATTTATTTATAGTCTGTATAGGTAACTAGATTAGTATTGTTAGTCCCCCTCCCCCTGTATTGTAACCTACCTCTCTAAAAAAATGCTGTTCCTGTAAAGGTGATCTGTGTTTTTAACAAGCTGTGCTTCTTAACAGACCACCTCTTTTTCCACATTTGTTTAAGTCTTTATTACTGTTTCATTGTTAATGTATTTATGCTAGTTGACGATGAACATGTTGCTACTGCTCCTGAATGAAATGTTTTTTATGCAAGTGGAAAGAAATAAATAAATCTTGAATCTTGAATCTTGATTGTTATGCTTTCATTCAAATGAACTTATTAGAAGGGTTGGATCAGGGGCGGATCCAGCCGGCGGCAAGGGAGGGGGCCTAAAAAGAGGCCCACTTCGTGCGAAAATTTGAAAATCGTGCCGGTCGATTTTTCGCTCAGTGGGGAAGGGTAATTTTCCACCGCCACCCCTTTTATTTTTTTCCATCACCCCCTTGGGCGGCAGGAGGGGGCCCAACTTCTTTTTTTTCAAAAAAGGGTGTTTTACCTGTTTTTTCTAGGGGAGGGGGCCCGGTTGGATCAGGGGCGGATCCAGCCGGCGGCAAGGGAGGGGCCTAAAGAGGCCCACGTGCGAAAATTTGAAAATCGTGCCGGTCGATTTTTCGCTCAGTGGGGAGGGTAATTTTTTCCACCGCCACCCCTTTTATTTTTTTCCACTGCCACCCCCTTGGGCGGCAGGGAGGGGGCCCAACTTTTTTTTCAAAAAGGGTGTTTTTACCTGTTTTTTTCTAGGGAGGGCCCGGGCCCCCCCTGGATCCGCCACTGGGTTGGATTGCCCTCTTTAAGGTATGGACCAGATCTGGTCATGCGATTGCATTGTAAAAGAAACGTTGTGGAATCTATCAGAAAAGGTTGATCATCTAGAGTATTGGTGTGTACTGCAAGGTTCTGGAATCATCAAAATGATAAGAAATTTGGCCCAGTCTTGGTACAGTTACAAGCACTGTACACAGAATGATGTATATGGAACTATATACGCGATCGCGATATCTATCCAGACCGGATCGATATGACAATTTACCAAATATATCAATTAGTAGGCGGTTTTCCGGCAAAATTTGTATCATCACGTATTAGTCAAAACATATTCTTTCACATGATTGGTAATAGAGCTTCCATTTCATTTTTTGAGAGGGGGCGTTTCCAAAACTAGTCTATACCTTTAAGTAATTGTCTATAAAGGTTGGATTTTGATAATTTGTTTATCAGTATTGAGTTTTATCTCGTTTAATACTTATTTCGCAGATTGTGGCAAAAACCTCTGTAAAAACGGCTGGTGTGAGGAGACTATGGTAGGCTACAACTGTCACTGCTCGAGTGGGTTTCAAGGGAGACACTGCGATCAACGTAGGTGTAATATAATAGGCGTATCGGGGGAGGGGGTGGTCAATTAATAAACGAAGAGCATGAAGACACTTTCTACAGGGGATAAACAACATTTCCGTATAATTATGTTCATACTTGCACGAAGCTGTTTTTACTTGCTTGCAGTTTGCTGTATCTTTTTGTATCAGACATTGAACATACGTTCTGCACTGCACCTCACCAGTACGACAATACGTGACGGTGGCCGGTACTGCAACTGAAGAAGAAGATGATTAAGAAGAAAATACCTCGCAGTCCTCCTTTGGAATTTTTTTGATAGAATTGGGATTCCCACAGGAAAAGTATTTTCCGATTTCTCCCCTTGATCCTATCCCTGTACCATGACCAATAGCGCCTAGAGACAGCCGATGGGAAAATAATTTTAGTGGAAATAATGTTATGCATCGTTATTTATCTCAGCTATGTTTTTTTTCAGAGGTCACAGTGTCAACGACGGAAGCGACGACCAAGCCCACGACGAGCCATACGACCGCGATGCCGGAACGCTCAGACACAACGACTTCCCAAAACACCACTACCTCTAGTATGTCTAAGCAATAGAAACATTGAAATGACGTCATGCACTTGCTTATCATAATGGGTCTAGCCATTATAGCCCCCCCCCTCTCTCTCTCTCTCTCTCTCCCTCTCTCTCAGTCTTTATCTGATTCTACTTTTCTTTGTCTTTCATGTCCGTCGCTAAAACACTTTATAACTTTTTGTCTCAAGAACCGCTTACCCGATTTTGAATATTATAGTGGAAAAATAAAGCATTCAATGAGATCTTTCATACAAAATCTAAATTAAACATGTGTGATGTATTCTTATTTCTGGGGTGCTCTACCTATTATAAGGGAGCAGTGCCCGTCTATTTTTTTAATTTTGGCCTACAAGTTTAAAGACAACAAACGAGGTACATAAGGTACACGTTTAAATAAAAAAATATCGTCCACTTTGACAAAATACTACTAAAACAAGCATTTGATTATTATAATAATCTTTATCACGAAAATGTGTCTAGCCACTATCTCTCTCTCCAGTCTCTCTCTCTCTGTCTCTGTCTCAGGCTATATCTGATTCTTTGTTGTCCTTTCCTATAACGGGCGTCGCTAAAAAAAGAATTTAAGGGGGGGGGGGTGCCCGTCTTAATTTTTTGTCAACGACAGCAAATATGCCACAGCAATACATTTATATAACTTATTTGGCTGAAAGGTTCATTCAACTTTGACAAAACACACTTAAATCAAGTTATACCTTATAAAAGAACTAAACTGTTAAAATGTAAATGTTTTCATAGAGCTAAATTTTCTTCGTTTTGGCATTCTGATCCTGTTCAGGTGTCATTCCTAATATCATTGTTTTGTACGTGTGGTTTCATTTTTCTTAACCCTGAATCCTCAATTATATCATGATAATTTAATTCAGTTATGTTTGTTTAAAAAAATGTTTCAGAGTCGAGAGAATCATTGACCACGGACGGGACCACCACCTCAAGTAAGTAAAGAGGAGCATTGAATTGACGCCATGCATTTTATCAATAATATAATGTGTCTAGCCACTTCCCCCTCCCCTCTCTCTCTCTCCTCTCTCTCCCTCCCTCCCTGTCTCTCGCTCCCTCTCCCTCTCTCTCGCCCTCCACTCTGTCTCTCTCCCCTACCCCCATCCACTCTCTCTCTCTCTCTCTCTCTTGTTTTTTGTTTTCTTTGTCCCTTTCTTTCAAGGGCATCGCTAAAACATATTTTAAAGGGGAGTTCCCGTCTAATTCTTTTGTCAACAAGTTTATCAACAGCAAATACGCCACAGCAATACTTTTAGATAAATTATTTGGCAAAAAGTCAATTTGACTTTGACAAAACACTACTAAATCTATAAATATGCTGACACAAATTATACATTATAAAAGAAATAAACTGTTGAAATTTATATGTTTTCATGGAGCTATATTTTCTCCGTTTTGGCCTTGTATTCCTGTTTAGGTCTGTACATGGGGTTTCATTTGTTACAGCCGTGAACCATCAACTATATCGTGATTATTTAACTAAGTTATGTCTGTTCAAACGTTTCAGAGTCAACAGAATTATCGACTAAGGACGCGACGACCAAGCCCATGATGAGCCCTACGATCACGATGTTAGCCACAACGACATATGAAGAAACCACCACCTCCAGTAAGTAAGAGAAACAATGAAATGACAGCATGCATTTGATCATCATTATTATAATATGTCTAGCCACTCCCCCTCTCTCTCTCTCTCTCTGTCTCTGTCTCTCTCTCTGTCTCTCTCTCTCTCTCTCTCTCTCTCCTCCCCACTCCACTCTATCTCTCTCTCTCTCTATATATATCTCTGTCTTTATCTGACTCCCTTTTTCTTTGACCTTTCCTTTCAAGGACATCGCTATAATTTATCCTTTGAGAGGGGGAAGTACCCGTCTACTTCTTTTGCCCATGAGTTTAAAGACAACAAACAAGCCAAAGGGAACGCATTTAGGAAAGTTATTTGGCAAAAAACGTCCTTTCGAATTTACAAAGCACTACTAAATCTACAAATATGCTGACATAGTTTATACCTTACAAAATAAATTAGCTGTTAAAATTTATATGTTTTGATGAAGCTAAACTTTCTTCGTTTTAGCCTTTTAATCCTATTTAGGTGTCGTTACTAATCTCATTGCTTGGTACGTGTGGTTTCATTTGTTATAACACTGAACCCTAAACTCTATCATGATCATTTAACTCAGTTATGTTTGTTACAACCTTTTCAGAGTCATCAGAATCATCGACTACGGACGCGACGACCAAGCCCACGGCGAGCCCTACGACCACGATGTCAGACACAACGACATCGCAAGAAGCCACCATCTCCAGTAAGTAAGAGAAACAATGAAATGGCTTCATGCATCTGATGACATTCTTCCCCCTCTCTCCTTCATATTAACTAAACAATTGTAAGAAATAAGATGAACATAACATGAATTGGCCTAAATTTGAGATGGTGAGCACAATTTCTTTAGACAATGATTATTAAAGCTGTAATATTTTTCATGTCTTTGCTTCTATTTTTATAATTGTTTTATTATTATCATTATTATTGTTATTACTAATATCATCATCATCATCATCATCATCATCATCATCATCATCTTTTTTTCTTTGAATTTTTCACTTTCTACCAAAATATTCAAATTTGTCTACTTTCTTAAATTTTAGTAATTGATATATTGTCTTCATCTTTTTAGCATGTTCTCCGCTGAAATGTGAATACGGTGGGTCGTGCTACAATTTCAGCACTTCGGAGATGGATCATGCTTCCGCGGTTTTAGCCTGTTCCCAATACGGATCCCATCTCGTCTTCATCGAGTCGCGAGAGGAACAGGACTTCATCGTAAGGGGTGCCAGCGCAGACTACTGGATCGGGCTGACCGGCACAAGTTTCAGTGAGGCAAGGTGGCTAGACGGATCAAGACTAACATATAGCAATTTTAACAGTGATTCGTTCACGGAGAATGTCAACTGTTTTCGAATTGTGTTTAATAGTCCATATAGGTGGCATGATAGGGATTGTTCCATGCAATTTAGGTACATATGCGAGAAAGAAGTGGGGATATAAAAATTGGATTTGTTTCTTTCAATTTGTCATACTACCTGGTTGCGCCACTGATTGCATCTAAACACCAAGATCAGGGCAAGGGAATACCCTCCCCACCCCGAAAAAAATATTTAAAATCAGGGTTTCGTTCATTAATCAATTTTGTAAAGGTCTATCGGAGTTTTAGGAATATTCGAGTTTGTGGTTATTGTCGTTCCATGCACTAATTTTCACATGAAGAGCACTGAAAAAATTGTTAAAGAGATGTTAATTTATGATGTTTAAAAGACGGAGTACTTTTCATCTTTACATTCAAGCAATTTAAAAATGATAATCATATTGATCATTAGCATTATAGGCGGGTTGTTCGTTTTCTTTTTTATGGATCTCATTTTTATTGCAAAGAGACTTTGTTCAAACTTCATCGTATACTAATAGTTAGTGCTTTATGAAATGATGAAACGTCAAAGATATTTGATTACAACATAAAAGTGAAGTTTGTGTAGTAAAGTATTTATAGGGTCTATGATACAAATATACATACATGTATACATATACCTACTTATACATATACCTACATATACGTACACATATGCAAATACATACACATATACATAAACATATACATGTTAATACACATATACATACACGTATACATGTGCATATACTTATATATATATAATATCTGTCTGTAGTCTCGAGTAATGAGCTTCGACTACAACTAGTGAATAACTAGTGAAGCGTGTTTGGTTTAATGCAATCAAAGTATAATTTAAATAAACATATTACTCCTACTCTATAGAAAGGAAGACGTGAATTGTGTATAGCTCATAGTTTGCTCAAAATAACCGTTGGTTTTTCGGGTTTCGTGTTTACTGGGGCGAACTTCCGGACAGTTTCTTTTACACAAGAATACTATGATTAGTAGCCTCACTGAAATCATATCTAAACTCGATCTATCTTGTAAAAAATTGTATTATTCATTTTTATTATCAGTATTATTAATATTAAAGGGATAGTTAAGTTTTGTTGCAGAGGGCGCTACACACAAAAAAGATTTTTGAGATAATGAAAAACTGAGTGTCAAATTTGAAAGAACATTGACAAAACCATCTTTTTTTAAATCAAAATCGGTTCAGAGACGGCTGAAATATCCATAAATATAACCATTTCTAATATTTGTGGGGCACCACAAATATAGAGATAGAGCCTTATACGTTTTATACCAGCCAATGCCAATATTGGCTTTTTCGTGTTGGTTATAAGCACAACCAGCCGGCCCGTGTATTGTTGTTATTAATTAATTAATTAATTAACGGTCACCGTATTTTTTTGAAAGTGGAGGTGATTTGGATTAATCGTATTTAATCTAAATTTCACACATTTTGGGGTCAAAAATTACCTTCATAGCAATTTTAGGTCCTAAAAGGGCACTAGAAATGTCATAAATAAGAATAAGAGCAATAATCATGCACTTTGAAGGCATTTGCGGTCTTAAACAAGAACTCAACTACCCCTTTAACACTATTGTTATTATTATTGTTGTTGTTATTATAATAATAACAATAATAATGATATTAATCATAGTATTATTTTGATCATAATTATTATTTTCATCATTATTATTATTAATAATAATCATTATTATTATCATTATTATTATTATTTTTATTAATCACATTTATAATTATATTTATTATCATTTTATTATTATTATTATTATTATCATTATTAATGCTAAATATATTACTCATTGCGGATGTAGTATCGAAAATAATATCGCTAGTGATATTCGTTTGTCTCGCAATGTGGTCAATAAGGAATCTAAAAGATCTCGACGTTTCTTTTAGATTCCTTATTGACCACATTGCGAGACAAACGAATATCACTAGCGATATTATTTTCGATATTATCATTATTATTGCAATAACTATTGCTATTACTTTCCAAATCAATAATAATATTTATTGTAAGTAAAGCTGACGTAAATAGGCAGACTTAATACAATGGAGATTGCCACTAATACAGGATGATTCATATTCTTAAGTCATCGAAATAGTAACATTAGTGATTCAATGTTTGTTTGACGTGTATTTATATAGTTTCAATCACTTTACTGTCAATTGTGTTTGTTTGAGTAAGAAGAAGAGAGATACACAGCACATAAGTACGTGTGGGGAAGAGAAATTGAGAGAATCTTTAATGAAAGAGATGTATTAGTTAGTGAGAGAATTCGAAAGGAAGATAATAAGAATATGTGTGAAGATACTGATTTAAAGTGAGAGAAATTTGTCATGAAGGAGATGTATGATAGAGTGAGAGAATTTGAAAGGAAGACTCAGATATTGAGGAAATATGAGGAGGTGATTATGGGAGAGAATGTTTTAATGAAATGGAGTGAGATCATTTGAAAGAGAGTGAAAAAAAGAGGGAGAGAATGTGACAGGGTAATAAAACGGGACTTGTTAAAGATATAGAGATATAAAAAGTAAGTGGATTCGATTGGGGTAAACAAAGAGTAACAAATTGTGAGAAGATGATTAAGAGAACGAATTTTTTAATGGAAGAGAGGTATTACAAAAACAAAAGCGGTATAAATGACTGAGTGCATTTGAAAGGAAGAGATGTACATATAGACTGAGAGAATTACAGAACTTCTTCGCGTTATATAACAACCCAGCATCGGGAAAAGATGGCAAAATCAATTGGCATTTTTCTCTACTTTGAACTACTAAACAATTCCGTTTCTCCTCTTATTTGCTTGTTAGTTCTCTCCGCTTTAATTTTGATTAAAACAAATTCTGTCAAACTACATGGGAAGGCTAAAAAATGAAATATCATTTGCCATGTACAATGTTTACCCTATTCGAACAACTTCCAACATCAACAACAAACTGTAATGATTAACATCCGCATCAGTAAACCTTGGAAATGTTTAACAAAATTAAGGAATATCTTTTAATTGCATATGACGGGTAATTCATACATATAATGAAGGCAGTTATGAGTTCGGAAGGTTTTAAAGGGAGTGTAGCGTGGCAAATACTGGTTAACGCCATCTACGTCTTCTTTAGGACAACTGCGGGTAAACGAATGGACTTGATAAACGTAGTCAGCGACTTTTTGGGGCGTTCCCACTATCACGATTGGCGCCACGATTGAAATCATGGTCTTAATCGTGGAATAATCGTGGTGATCCTATCAGATATTATCAGATCTTGAGGTCAGTCGTGGCAATCGTTTTTATCGTAGGAAAATTTTGGACGGTTCAAAAAAATTATACGATCAACATGATTGTCAATCGTGATCATCATATCGTATTGGATCGTAATAAAGCGCAACATATCGCATCTAATCGTGCTTCCTAATCGTGGTGATCGGGATGAACCTGGACAAGACAAACACCACCTCTGTTGAGATGTGTTGCGATATGATACGATCTGTGACGCTCTGTCGGGTACCATTGCTCATGACCTGAAACGAATGACTCACAAGCAGATACAAGTTGATACGAGTAGATGCCAGTAAATGCGAGTAGATACGAGAAGTCACGCTTCTTCACGGACGTTCACGATCTGTTACGAGTTCTCGCGCCCATTTATATATAAACTTGTTCTCCTTCCCTCTCTCTCTTTTATCTCTCTCTCTCTCTCCTCTTTCTCTCTTAACCATCTAATTTGTTTCTCATTCACTATCATTCTCTTTATAGTCCTTAATCATAATAACTCCCTTACCTTCACTTCATCAGCTTCTTCAACCTCACACTCTCTTCTTCTTCTTGTTAATCTTCCTTCTCCCCCCCCCCCTCTCTCTCTTTCTCTCTCCTTCCTCCTCTCTCTCTCCCTCTCTCGTCTCTATCCCTATCAATCACGGAAAGGTAATGTAAACATATATTCCATTAATTTGCAGACTTGAAATAGAAAGTTGTGCCCATACAATCAGAAGATTATAGATACCAACTTTATTTATTTCGATAACATAGTAGCCATATATATACATACTGCTGTTACAATTTTGCAGCGTGTAACCTATAGTGCCATACTATTTATTATAAGGTCAAAAAATAGCTTTTATTCAAACACATCTTTTAAAATGTATTACATTATAGTAAATCTTTCACATGAAAGTTTTTTGTTCTTCTTGCACTGACATGGACAATGGATGAGTTAAAATTCTCTCCCTTTTTTAATGTCACCTAGATTTAACAACTTTGCTGTAATGACCCTAAAATGAATTTACATTGCTTTAAAACATTGACTTTGAATAGTCAGTAAGTCAGTAAGAATGACCAAAAAAATTATTCATCTTCAATATCAATTTTCTGAAGTTTTCAAAAATAAAAATAAAAATATCAAATATCATCTTCTCCACCTTCCGCGTCATGCAGCCCGCCATCCTTTCCTGACATGCGACCGCGCCTTGTGGTGAATTGAAGAAGGCCTTCAGGAGTTCCCTCTGATGCAGGAGGTTGATTCACATCTAGCCAGTCCACATTGTCCCTCCATGCTCCTGGGATGACATTGTGGTTTTCAGCCTCATGATCCGCCTCTTGTGCTGCAATGCCTGGATGCCTCTGCCTAAGTAGGTTGTGCAGAACCACTGCCGCCTCAACCATATCCTTCACAGTGTTGGGCTTCTGCTCTAGAGTCCTGAGGAGACACCTGAATCTATTGGCCATGATCCCAAAGGCATTTTCCAACACTCCTCCTTGAGAGTCTGTTGTTGAAAATCCTCTCCTCCCTGGCCATCCCTCTTCTGCCGTATTCTCGAAAGCGGACTAACTTTAGTCCATGGTTTAATCCTCCAACTAAGTATGGAATGCCAAGTGTCCATAAGAATATGTTTTTGAATATTTAATCTGTCACTAAATTAAAATAAAATGTAATAACATAATTAATAAACAGCAATATAACTACAAATTATTTTTTTATCATGGTAATTTAGGGACATATCAAATTATTCAAAAACATATTCAATTGGAAACTTGGCATTCCATACTTAGTCGGAGGATGAAACAATGGACTAAAGTTAGTCCGCTTTCGAAAATACCACCCACTGATTTCAACATTACCATAGAATTCTTTGTTAACTCGGGTTAGTAAGTGTAGACACATTGGGGTAATTTAAGATGAAAGATTATCATGACAGGAACATATAAAATAATACTATTCATAAAAAAGCAAGTAACGGATTATATATGCTCAAATCTATAAGAAATATAGTTAATGAATATGACATGAAATTGGTTTATAATTCACTAGTTTTGTCTCACTTAAATTATTGTGATGTAGTATGGGGCGGATGTTGAAGTACAACGAAAAACAAATTACACAAAATTCAGAATAGAGCAGCACGAATAATTAATAGGTCCCCTTGGTATTCCTCATCAGACGAACATTTAACACGACTAAATTGGAAAACACTTGACATTAATAGAAAAAATAATGTAGCAATTATAATGCATAAGATTGTCTCAAAACAAGCTCCTGAATATTTAGTAGAAAGGTTTATATTTGCTGACCATAAATACAATACACGTTCAAGTCTGTATAACACAATAAGACCAAAGACTGAGACTATGAAAAGATCTTTTAAATATAGAGGAGCCTTAATATGTCATAACTTGCCACATGATGAACAAGGTGCTGTATCGTTAAATACGTTCAAGGCAAAGCTGATGTGAAACGAAATAAAGTGTGTGGGGAGGGGGTAACTTCTTAGTTTAGTGAGCCGTCTTTTGTTTGTTTTTAAAGCTTCATATTATTAAACTTAATTTATACATATCTATATTCTTTTAACCTATTTATCATCATTATATACTTCATATTACTCCTACACAATATGAAATCCCTTTTTTTTTTGGGGGGGGGGGTTTTAAAGTCTATTGTGTATAATATGACTTTGTACACACATATATATGTCTCAACCTATTTATTACTCGTTTATACTTGGTTTTTCATCTACGCAATACGCTATCAGGTTCCGTGTAATTTTTAAAGTTTTACTTATGTAATATTTAACTTGGCCATATTCATATGTTCTATTTATCATTATTCCATACTTTATTTTACTTCTACACAATATGGAATGCACATTTGTCCTAAAGTATAATATGTCGAATATTTGACTTTTACATGTATGTGTGTCTTTTTGTGTTTTTGTTGTTGTTTTAAAGTTTTACTTATTTAATGTTTAACATAAACATATATATATGTTCTTTACTTATATACTATCTTTTTATATTCCATTTTGTTTCTACTATATACACCAATCCGTATACCAGATTTTGATGTTATTAACTTATTTTAATTTTTATCTTTTAGGCCTACCAATATAGTTTTAATTACTAAAGTGTTTTAGCTTATTTTCTATATATTGTTGTGTTATGGCTGTAAATTTGTAAATCAAACTCAACTCATCACCATTTCCAATAATACCATTAGCATCATTAGCCATTATTAATCATCATTTTACTGTTGTTGTTATTTTTTTCTTGTTCTTGCTCTTGTTTCTTTTGTTCATTTGTTTATGCAGTGTTAATATTTTTTCTAAATACAGGCTATAGACCAAAAGATCGGTGTATTGTGGAAGTTGATGTTTGGTACCGTAATCTGTTTGTCCTTTGGTAAGAATAATTTTGAAATCATATATGCGTCATATCTTCATGATTTTACGAATGCTGCTGAAAAACTTTGGTATGCAAAATTACCATAATGAATTAGCGAAATAGGAGCTAGGTGTAAAACCTTCGTCGAATCTCAAATAAATAGTTCACAGTTTGGAAAATTGTACTAATGAATGTTTGAAACTATTTTAAGGGAAATTTTATTCCTAAGGGGTAGGGGTGAGGAAGAAGGGTAGGAGGCGAGGAGGACATTAACGAAGAGGAAGAGAAGGGGAGGATAAAGAGGAGAAGAGGAACGGGGACGAGGGGATGAGAAGTACGAGGAGGAGGAGAACGATGGGGAGGAGAAGGAGGAGGAGGAAGAAGAGGTTGAGGATTAGGAGGAGGGCTATAAGGATAAATAGGGGAGGTGGAAGGGGGAGAGGGAGGAAGGTGGATGAGAGGAAGAGGAAGTGGAGGGGAAAAGGAGGAGGTGGAGGGGGAAGGAAGTTGAGAAGGAGGAGAAGGAGGAGGAGGAAGAAGATGAGGATTAGGAGGAGGGCTATAAGGATAAATAGGGGAGAGGAAGGAGGAATGATGAGAGGACGAGAACGACGAAAAGGAGTAGGGGGCGGGGAGGAAGAGGAGGAGAAGGGAGAGGTACATGAGGAGGAAGAGGAGGAGATTGAGGAGGAGGAGGAGAAGAATGAGGAGTAGGAGGAGGAATAGGGGGAGAAAGGGAATGATGAAGGGGGAGGGGAAGAGGTAGAAGAGGATGCGAGGGAGGAAGAGGGGAGTATTGAGAAGGGGAGGGGAGCAGGGGGAGGAGGGAGAGGAGTAGGAGGAAGAGCTCACTATCGATTTTGATTCTGTTTTATTCCACACAGCCTCGCCTCTTTTATCGGATTCGTCAAAGCTGACGAAAACATGTTATCCAGATGATTTTAAGCTGCAAAACACCTGGCTGACGTCCTATATAAAGTGTAAGATGGTGCGACTGCCCGGTGGCACTATGTTGCAGACTGTCCCAACACTCTTCTCTCCCCCTGCTGTCTTCGCTGGAAAAATTCCTGGCGAACATTTAATATGCAGAATCCCGGGTAAATACTATGATTTCTTGATATTTATTTTTGTTCTCAAATGTCAAATTCATTTTTTGTTCACTAATCGATCAATAAAGGCTCGGATCATACACTTTGAAATGATATTATAATATCCACTCCCACAATCATTATAACTACTATTACTACTGCGACTACTACTAGAAGTCTACTACTACTACTACTACTACTACTACTACTACTACTACTACTACTACAACTACAACTACTACAAATACAACTACTACTACTTCTACTACCAATACTACTACCTCTACTATTACTACTGCTACTACTTCTGCAACCACGATTACTACTTCTACTACTACTAATACTACTAATACGTCATTTACTACTACTACTACTGCTACTAATACGACTACTTCTACTCTTACTATTACTACTGCTGGGCCCTGTTTCATAAAACTTGTTATCAATAACAAGTTACAAGCTACTGGCATCTGATTGGCTGAGAGCGAATTTGTCATAGAAATTTAGCAGTTGTTATAGATAACAAGTTTTATGAAACGGGCCCCTGCTCCCACTAACGGTTCTACTACTACTACTACTACTACTACTACTACTACTACTACTACTACTACGTCTAATTTTACTAGTAGTCATAGTAATAGTAGTTCACTAACAAAATACATGAATTGCTCAACAAAAAACAGGTTCTGCGTAATGAGTTGCACTTGTCTTGATAAATTTTAGCACCTTTAAAAAGCAATTTCTGACAAAAAGCTTTTGCGGTGTAGAATAAATAGGTGTAAGCAACAAGCAACAAGTCAATGCTGAGCCAAGGGAATCGATGAGGTCAATGAATTAGTCCCCTGAAGAGCTATAGCCAGTTTGCCTATCATTTGCATATTTTTTTGAAGAAAATGCACGTTTTTAAAAGGTTTGTTTCTACTTCAAAAACATTGAATGATCTATTGTCTCATGCAGTCAGCGTCTCAAATGTATCCTCGGTCCATAACCAAAAAGAAATATGATTAAGAAATCGGTCAGTGAGTTTAAATTTGTTGTTTATATAATTAAACACTTCTTATGATTTACAAACCATTTTTAATCATGATGAATAAGAATTGTACACATAAAGGATTCTCTTGTTATGCGTACTCTAGGTGCTGTTAATAACCCGTATGTCTGTTTATCAGCATCCTTAGTGTAACAAGTAGCTCCTTTGGGTGCTGAACCAGGTTGCACCTACACTGGTGATAAAGCAGCACTGCAGTCTACTGCTAGTATGGAGTTTTCGCTCAAGGACGGACAGACCATCTAGGACGCGCGAACACTCAGGGTTATGTCCGCGCACACAGACCGCCCTGGTTACAATAAACGGTTTCGCTTTTTCGTGAACGCGGACGTATAATTACAGAGTGGCTGACGTCACCGCTTGGGAATATCCCTCTCCTTCAAACATGGCGAATTTACATCGAGTGCAAGATGCACTTCTGGCAGCCTATGCTTTCGACATTATAGATGATGTAGAGTTCATGCTTCTTAATGATATCAACACACCTGGCAACCTTGATTTCCAACATGATGGTGGTCACTTTGAGTTAGACAATTTCAACGATATTATCAGGGTGGGAAAAAGAAAAGAAAAGAAAAAGGTATGGGACCGGCAATCACTTTGTAACCAGAACCTTATCTGACCTCGTTAAAGTGAGGTGTTGCTGGAGTCAGTTGGATGAACAACTCAAAAAATATTTTTCTAATACCAGTAGAATACATTGAAGTGCATTTTATGACACAGATGGACATGTTCTTGAGGTAGTAGGGAAATGTAGTTGTTTTTTAATTTGTATTTGTGTATCGTATGTGTGTGCATTTATCACTTTGTGCCTGTTTTTGTATATAAACCAGTCTAAATTTAAGCTATATTTCTTGTATCGCCAGATGGTATCACCAAAATTTTGCAAGATTGTGTGTCATTAAATTAGGTTCTTGCTTCTATGAAAATAAACCAACTATCAGTGTTGATATTGTAAAATAAATTTATTTTAACTGAAATTAATGGCTACAAACACACATTTTCTTTTACCCCCAAAAAAAACAGTACTGGAAGATGATAGAATGTGGTGTGTTGTGGGGTGTGTAACTGTATTTATGTACAGTTCTGTAAGTGTGTTTTTGCTATCCAGTTATGTTATGGGTATGGATATAATGTGCGGGCCATTTGGGTAGTTAGTGTGAATGTTCCTTCACGATTCGGTACTTGTATACAGCATTATGTTTGTGAGTCTATGGTGTGAAGCAGTACTGTATGCTTTGTAATAATCAGATCAATATACAGGGTGTATGGTTCATGTTCATAAAAATATTAAACACACACACACGCACAAATAAACCAAGGATAGATGTTATGAAAACAAATAGCTTACCAACACGACAATGCACAAAATTTGAAAGTTCGAAATGTTTGCACATATCATTTGCAAATCCAAAGGGCTGGACAGAGACTAGTCATCCCTTCTCACTCCCCAACACAACACACATACACATAATTAGATACACACACAAACCACAGTACCACATTACTCATACTCTTGAAATTATTAAGCATAAATGCCATGGTCAAGTTAAAAACGTGAACATTTTGAAAGAAAAATAAGCCCCTTTGGTGGGATGACCACACCCCACCCCCTCCTCGCCTTCAAGATTGTCCAGCTTCATTAGCTTGGACTGCCGGAACATTGTATTTTGATCATTTTTTTATAGCTACATTGTGCGTTCAAACTAGTTAAGATTTTATGAAAACATAGAAACACCTGTGATAAGAAAAAACATTAAAAATCAAGTACTTTTAAATTTTTATTTCTCAATAAAATAGAATATATATATATATATATATATTAAAATATAGATCTATATACATAATAAATAAAATACCACAACTACATAAAATGCCACTTTCTTTGCACTATTGGCTCGATATGATTTACCTGTATCACTTAATTTGGTGAATGACTCGAACACTGCATTAAAAAGGTCACATTATAAAGAAAGGGTAAACATCAATGACTAGACGCAAAATAAATGTGTAATACTTATTGTACTAATAGTATCTATCCTACAATCTATTCCACCCGGTGTCACCTATTTCAATAGTTTTTATGTAAAAGATTTGTTATCACAATACACTGTCTTGGCACTATTAGCGTTATTAACCTGTGTTACGGTTGGTACTGAGTACATCAACAAGTAGAAAATATGAAGTAATAATAAAACTACAGTACAGTGCAATACATGATTCCACTCTAGCCTATATCACCTATTTCATTTGTATGAAATTACCCATAAAGTTAGATACATGAAATAAGCTGAAAACCTGAACTTTCAATCACTTACAACTTACCAGTTACATTATGAAAACACATGTACAATAAACCAAAGATCTATTGAAGCATTTGAAGTACCTGCGCAAAGAATATTATTTAGTATCGATCCTGAGATGATTTCTGTAATTGCTGGTTTACTTGGATCTCTGATGTCTATGGGACTTATAACTTATATTATAATTTCAAAATGTGATTTTCTTTGCGTAGCTACTTAAACAAAACTATGTTAACAAGTTACTCTGAAGGCTAAACATGTAAAAGTATTAAGTTGAACGACATACTTGCCTCAACACCTTCATAATATTAACACAAGTTGGCATTGTGAAAACGTAACATGTGTACAACACAAGTAAACACAGGCAAAGTCACCTACTAAAGACTAGTGCTGTAGCCGAACCGCCGAACCGAACGGAAGTTCGCCGAACATGGCACTTCCGAACCGAACCGAACCGAACCGAACACAAAGGCCTGGTTCGGATGTTCGGCTGAAAAAATTTTAAACGTTTTTGCAGGCTAATTAACTTGTCATTTTATACCTAATTTTCATGTCATGATTGCTCATTCTATATTTACTTTTTTCCCATTTTCCTCCTTTGTGATTCATGCCTCTCCAGTCATGGGCGCGACTTCACTGACGCCATTTATATCCAAAATCCTGACCATTGCAACGTCGCGATCGCAAGCTATAAACAAGCTAGAATACATGTGCCTATTAGGCACTGATCAAAACAAGTTCGGCTCAAACCCAAAAAATAAAAAAATAAAAAAAATTAATTGTAATAATATCGGACAAATTTTACCATCTAAATAACGAAATAAATACATATTATAGTATTCTAATTTATTTATTCAGGAAAATTAGGAATTTTATTATTTACCCCATTAAAAATAAACATTTATAATAACGGCAATCGAACGAGCCTGGGCTGCTATCTCTGTGTATTATAACGTATACATCGGTAAATTCAAGATGGCAGCTTTCATGACTCGTAACATTAGACAACAACCGTCTCGGCAAATCTTTAAAAAATATCATTTATTTTCAAATTGAAAACATGATTCTTGTAAAACTGCAAGTAAAACACGATTAAAAACGGAAATATGAATGTAAGTACTAAAATAGTTACGTTTAAAGCAGTTTTTTTATGTGAAATACGTGCCGGTCGGAAGCAGTGTTTTTCATCAGGAGTGGGGCAGAAGTCCTCCGTGTTGGTCGGGCCCGCCCGGCCGGCCCGCCCAGCGCCGACCACTAGCTATTAGGCTGCTTGCTATTATATTACCGAACCCCGAACCGAACCAAGTTCGGGTAAAAAATTGCCGAACTCTGCCGAACCGAACCGAACCCGAACATGGCGCCTGACTTACAGCACTACTAAAGACTAAGGTGCAATATCTTGCTTTCATATATTATGGTATCCAGATTTGCAGTTGAATGTAATGTTGGCAATGGTAATGGCACATAGAAAAAATGTGGTAGCACCAACTACAAATGAAACTAAGCTGCTGTTATTTGTTTTATTCTAACCAAACAGGGCCTCATGGAAGACCACCAAATTGGTGATATGTGCCACCCTGTATAAATATCAGGAAAAAACAATAAATAAATAAATAAATAAAAAGGAGGAAAAAGGAAGTCAAACACATAAAAAAGGCAAGATGTTGTTTAATTGCATATATATACAAGTTAACACAATGTATCTTTGGCATATGAATATCATAATGGCAGATGGGTAACTCTTAGGAAGACCATACAACTTAATACACACAGACTTAGCAAAACTGTCAAAGTCAATACTTTAACAAGAATGTTATATTGTTAAAAAGTCCTGCAGGCGTAAAAATAGTACTATATAGCAGACAAGACAGATTGGTTATAACTTATGACAAAGTAAAATAATCACTGTTGGTCACTCAAACTTATTTCAGTAGACATGAATGATGAAAAAAAGATATTGTTCTTTACTTCTTTTCTAAAGATCTAATGAGGGCCATCATCATGGATTGCATCTGTTGATTGTGTTGCTGCATTTGTTGTTGTCGTTGAAGGGCTTGTTGATGTTGCTGCAGCATCTGTTGTTGCAGAAGCTCAAACCGACGCTCTCGGATTGCTTATTCAGCTCCCGTCTCTCTTCTTCCTCTCGTCTCCTCTCAATCTCTTCAGCTCGCTGTCTCTCCTCTTCCTCTCTCCTCCTCTCCATATCTTCCCTCTTCATCTCCTGCTCCAACTCCATCTTCCTGTCCAGAAATGCAAGAGTATCTCGCCCTCTGTTTCTCGGCCTTTTGGAGTAGTGGTGGTGCCGCATTCACCTTGGTGTCTAAAATGCAATATAAAACAGAAGAGAAAAAGGAGTTTTAAAGTCAATCTCATGTTGTACATGAAGAACACTACTGAATGTTGGTTTACATAATACTGAAAATATATCAAAGGGATAGTTGAGTTTTTGTATAGAGGGTGCTACACAATATAATTTTTTGGTCAGATAATGAAAAACTGAGTGTCAAATTCGAAAGAGCATACAATTTTAATGACAGAATAAGCTTTATTGTGGGGCCCCACAATTATTCAATAATTTTGAACCAGCCAGTTTCTAAATAGTTGTTGATAATCTCTTTATCTTATCAGTCACTATTTCAACAAAACATGACATGCACAATATTTTATTTGAAACTGATAAGTGTTTAGAAAGTTGGAAGGAATCAAGTAGTAAACTACCCTCAAAATGATTTAACCATGTTAACCAAATAGACCTAGGTCTATAGTACTAGTAGTAAATTCGATTTCGAGGAACGTTGTGCAAATTATTGGACAGCAACTGGATTGACCTTTCATTTCATCAGTTCTCAGAAAATGGCAAGGGCTTAAAAAATCAAGACCCCGCCACTGGTGACATGCAATTCATAAAACATCTGAGCATTTTTTTTGTTTTGTTTTTACTCTCAAATACCCCCGTTGAGCCAAAACGATCTCCTCGAAGCAGTTCCCAAAGTTGACAACCCTGTGTTAATAATAATATGCCCATTTCTTTAAAAATCATGATGAAATCTAGCTTGTCTGATTCGACTCAGTCTGAGACCACTTACTACTCACTTAGAGAGCTTTGATTGAACTAATATAATAAGTTGTAGGGCCTAGTCTATAGCCTAGGCGAGTATGCCTACGCAGCCTAGCTTAGCTTTATTGAGGCACTTAGTCTAGACTAGTTTCAGTCAGACATCTTTAATTCATGACATCATGTATACAAGTAGATCTAGGTCTATTATTGTTTCATTAGTCACTCATGGTACCGGCTTGCAGTTGCAGGTCATTCTATTTTATATTTAGTTATAGAATCTACTTATAGTCTAGATCTAGCCTAGATCTAGGCTAGATCGAGTCTGTATTTGCAGACTCTGTTAACTAGCTATCAGTCACTACAGCCACAAAACGGCTTTTTGAATTCATATTTTAAGAATTCATCATCCAATTTTAAAACAATCCATAGTTATATCCATAGGCATAGTAGGCCTCTAGGCCTAGACCCTATAGACTAGTAAAGTCTAGGTCTAGGCCTAGATCTAGTTAAGAAACAATAAATAGGCCTAGATCTAGAGACTAGACTCTAGAGGTCTAGAGCTAGGCCTAATCGATAAAATAAAAGAAACTCACCGAACGAAGAGCCATTCGCGTTGAAATTCGTCATCTCCAGCCTCGAATTGTCTGAATATGTGATCTTCTAAGTTCTTCTGGTTCTACTTATTTGATTTCTCCACTGCACTATTATTATTATTTTTCTAATATTTCTGGAGTAAACGTGTCAATCCAACTGGTTAAAACGACAGGCTAGTTATTTTGTTCGTCGCGATCTCCTGCCTGACTAAAATTGATTAAGTTCCCGGGCCGGCGCCCATCTTTACAAGCTCGCTGATTGGCTGTTGATTCACTTAGGGTGTCATTGAGAACGCCCGTAGATTTGGCTAAACACCGTTCTAGATTTCAGTACCTCAGCGGTCACCCCACTGTTGCTATAGTAGCTTCTCGATTTTGCACACGAACCGCAGATTCTCCGTCCGCGTTGAGCTTGCGAAAACTCCCTAGTGTCGTCCCTATACGGACCCTTGTGAAAAGCGCTGAAACTAGCTGTTCCGGTGCTAAAAATAGTACCCTTAGAAACTTAGTGCAAAATGAGCAGCATTTATTTTGATGATGTAGCCGATAGCACTTAACCTGGAGCTAAAGCTGAAATGCAAGTGAAGTCACTATATAAATAAGCACCTAAAACGTGCTATATAT